>CM035426.1:92381701-92546701 GCA_020310875.1 Ceratopteris richardii
AATGCATAAAAATGCCAACACTCATAAGCAAGAGTTTCTTAATGAAAAAAGAAGCCAATACTTCCACACATCTCAATGGGTTGGATTGATGGAAAAGAAATAAGGAAGATGGAAGGAATAGGTAATGAGATGAGGAGAAGAGAGGATGGAGAGGATAGAATAAGGTAAGGTTTAGGATAATATCGATAAGAGGAATAGGAGAAATGAACTCAATTAACATAGAGATGTTACAAAAACATAGGGAATCAGAAGTTAGGATTTTGCATAGCTCTCTCAAGATTGTGATATAATATGGCTCCCGCACTTAGCCTTGGAGCACTCAATATACCCATAGCATGTACTTGCATATAGTTCTTCTTGCCTTTTTAAGGGCACCTAAGGGTTCATTTTATAGGCCTTTTTGGGAGATATTTGGATCGAGATTCTAACATGAATTTTCTAAATATTTTATATTTTTGGTGAAATGGAAGTTTTTTACAAAGATCCAAAAGATTCTAGACTCAATAATATATGCCTGCTTTTACATATTTCTTGGATATTTTGGAATATTATTACAAAAATATGATAATGTCTCCATGAAATCTATTCCATGGGTCCTCTCAACTTAATTTTGACTTTTGGGCATGATTCATTTGAGTTGTGATCCCAAAAATATATTAAATATGCATAAACAAAAATGCCTCCTTTATTGAAAATTCAAAAAGGTGTGGTGGGGCTATGGGACCTTTGAAAAGAGTTTTGTTTCATTCTAAAAAGGGTGGGGCAAGGTTTAAATACTTGAAAGTTTTAGATTTTCAATCTCTCTTTTATACTTCTCCTTTATATTGACCATTTCTCTTTTACTGTAGGAAGAGCTAGTCATGTCTTCAATGATGGGGCCCACTCTACTTCCATATTTATTTTATAGATATGGAGATCTTAGGGAAAACCAAATTATGTGCATAAAATAAGATCATTGAGCTACCAAAAATATAGCTCTCATACTTAGCCCTCCCTAAGGCTAGATGAATTCATATTTTTAGCTTTCGAATAGTTTGTCAATGTTCTAGGTTGGTCATCTTCCTATATTACCATCGATATTTCTTTGTCCTTTGATTGTTGTTTTTGTTTAGTGATGTTGTCTATCCTTCATCAATATATCCATAAGCTAGTAGCTTCCATTCTTGAACTTTCTCTTAATCAAAAAAGGTACATCCCATCATGACTAGCTTTGTGTCATGTGTGTTATAAAAATGATTATCATACTTTAGACCAATATTTCCTTATGTTGACCCTTTATCCTTTAGTTTTTCGTTAAATTATTGTCTCATTTTCTCTGCTTGATTGATGTAATGCTCCATTATAAGAACATTACATCGAGGATAATAAGGTTTGGAGTATCTACACCTTATGTTTAGACTACTTAATAGAACATTCAAAACATCTAATCTAAAGCATAGATCATGTTCAGACACTACATCTAAAGGTATTCTAAATCTATGACATATGAAATCATAAATGAATTTCTTGATATCTTATGTTATGCTCCTTTTGGTACTCATTGTTTTTGCCCATCTATTCATATTCCACTGCCACAATGATCACTACAACATATCAGGGGCATACCGATGCTAGTCATACCGATGGTTACACCTCGGCATTGGTATGACCATTGGAAATTCCTAGAAAGACCATGTAAATCATACGAACAATCACTTGACCATCGGTATAATTGTCACTGGTATAGGCACTGGTATGAGCATCGGTATTTTGCTAGAAATACCGGCACTCATATCAATGTCTATACTAGTAGTGTGTTTTTAACATAATAGGACCCGAGAGCAAAAAGTCAACATTTGTTACTGTTTTGAACAGCTTACTGCTAATGTTTGGTCTTTTGCACACGTACATTGTGCTCATCCACCTGCATTGTGATTGTATTGTGCAGACACACACACACACACACATAGATCTCTCTCACTACACATACATCTCTCTCGCTACACACACATCTCTCTCTCTTTCTCTCTCTCTCTCTCTCTCTCTCTCTCTCTCTCTCTCTCTCTCTCTCTCTCTCTCTCTCTCTCTCTCTCTCTCTCTCTCTCTCTCTCTCTCTCTCTCTCTCTCCTCCCTCCAGATCTTGGATCTTGGTAAGTGATGTGCCTACCTTCATCCTTTCTCTTTCTCTATTAATTTCTTTTCTGAATTCTCTTTTCTTTGGTTTTGCAGGAGCTTTTTGCAATCGGTTCTTTGCAATTTGATGAGAGACGACATTGATTGGGCTTTGACAATAGCGATCCAAAGAATTACATCAATGTAAATGATTGTTTTGTTCTCTATTAGAAATAGAGGGAGAGAGAGGGAGAGAGATGAAACAAAGAGACAGATGAAAGAGAGAGAGAGAGAAATTAAGAGAGAGAGAGAGAGAGAGATGAACAAAAGAGAGAATGAGAGAGAGAGAGATGAAAGAGAGAGAGAGAGAGAAAGAGAAAGAGAGAAAGCTAGAGAGACATACACACACATAGATGTAAGTGATTGTTATGTTCTTTATTAGATATAAAGATAGAGAGAGAGAGAGCAAGAGGGAGAGATGAAAGAGAGAGATAAAGTGAGAGAGAGATAAAGAGAGAGAGAGAGAGAGAAATAAGAGAGAGAGAGAGAAAGAGATTTTTTGCACACATGATAAAAGAGATGAAAGAAAGAGAGAGAGAGAGAGAAAGAGAGAGAGAGAGAGACAGAGAGACAGAGATATATAAAAGAGAGAGATAGAGAAAGAAAGAGAGAGATATAGAGATACATACACACACATGCTCATGTATGTGCATGCATACATACACACACACATATACACACATGCCTATGCATACATACACACATGCACATATACACATGCATACACATACATATGCATACATACATACACACACATATGTACACACACATATGTACACGCACATATGTACACATATACATACACATACATATGCATATATTACATACACTCTCAAATGCATGCACATACACACACATGTGTACACACACATGTGTACGCACACATGTGTACACACACATACATACACATATGCATACACATACACTCACATGCATACACACATAAGCGACACACATATACATACACACACACATATACATGTTTTAGGGTTAGGTTTTTAGGATTAGGGTTTTAGGATTTTACATACATACACACATAACACATATACATATACACATGTATACACACATATACATGTTTTAGGTCTAGGTCATTAGGATTAGGATTTTAGGGTTTTACACATTCATACACATATATACACCTATACACATATAATACATATGCACATACACATGTATATACACATGCATACACATATATACATGTATTAGGTCTAGGTCTTTAGGATTAGGGTCTAAGGGTTTTTACTCATGCATACACACATATACATACACACATATATACATACACACATGCATATGCATACATACATACATACATACATATACACACATATGCATACACACATATACATACACACATATGCATACACACACATATACATACATGTTTTAGATCTACGTCTTTAGGATTAGGCTTCATACACATATGTGTACACACATACACACACACACACACACACACACATATATATATATATATATATATATATATATATATATATATATATATATATATATACGTGCACATACACATGCACACACATCACATATACATACACACATATACATGTTTTAGGGTTAGGGTTTTAGGCTTTTATATACGTACACACATATACACACATAGTATATATACACGTCACATATATATACACATGCATACACACATATACATGTTTTAGGTCTAGGTCTTTAGGATTAGGGTTTTAGGGTTTTTACATATGCATACACATATACACACATAATACATATACACATATGTATATACACATGCATACACATGTATGCATGTTTTAGGTTTAGGTCATTAGGATTAGGCTTTTAGGGTTTTTACACATGCATACACATATATACACATATAATACATATACACATACAAATGTATATACACATGCATACACACATATACATGTTTTAAGTCTAGGTCTTTGGGATTAGGGTTTAAGGGTTTTTACACATGCATACACACACACATACACACATGTACACATGCATATACATACACACATGCATATGCATACATATATACATACACATATGCATACACACATATACATGTTTTAGATCTAGGTCTTTGGGATTAATCTTTTAGGTTTTTTACACATATATAATTAAATATATAAAAAATAATAAGAAAAAAAAAATAAAAATAACAAAAAATTCAAATATATAAATAAATATATATAAAAGAAAGGATTTTAATTTAGATAAATAAATATGAAAAAAGCTAGGGTTTTAAATATATTAATTAAATATATAAAAATAGGATTTTATGGTTTTTTATTAAATTAAATATATATAATTAAATATGTTAAATATATATATATATATATATATATATATATAAGGAAAAGAAGTACAAATATATAATCAAATATATATAGAAATAGGATTCTAATATAGATAAATAAATATGAAAGGAGCTAGGGTTTTTTAATTAAATTAAATGTATATATTTAAATATATAACAAATAGGATTTTAGGCTTTTTTAATTAAATTACAAATATATAATTAGATATATAAAAATAGGTATTTTAGGTTTGATATTAGTATATATATATATATATATATATATATATATATATATATATATATATATATATATATATATATATATATATATATATATATATATATATATATATATATAAGGAAAAAAAGTTAATATATAATAAAATATATATAAAAAATAGGATTTTAGTATAAATAAATAAATATGAAAAGATCTAGGATATTTGAATTAAATTAAATATATAAAAAATAGGATTTTAGGTTTTTTAATTAAATTAAATATATATAATTAAATATTAGTATGTGTAATCATATATTTAGAAAAATTAGAAAAGAAGGTACAATATATAATCAAATGTACTATGTATAATTAAATACATAAGAAATTATGGTTTTTGAATTAAATTAAATATATAAAAAATAGGATTCTTTGTTTGATATAAAAAATTAGGATTTTAGAATTAGATGTCCTGACATTTCCACATGTTATCAGATGGCATCTTTGGATCAGGAGGAGAGAATGGCATGTCATTGCACTGAGTGCAAGTATCAATTTTATCAAAAACAACAAATTTGTACTGCACATATTAGAGAATATGGATCCTTTGATAAAATTTGGCTACAAAACCTATGCATGGTCCCTCTCGTGAGTAGGTGGACCCAAACAACATTGCATTGATAACCTCTTGTGGACAAAAGAGAATGAAGGTAGAAGTACAAGCTATTGGTAGCATTACATAGAAGAACACATGGAAGAAATGCTCGAGGCATTTTATGAGATGGACAAAGATCACAACAGTGGAGAAGATGTCATGGGTTTCATGGACACGGCATAATTTCCACGATCAAAAGCAAACAAAGAATACCTGAAAATGTGAAGACTAGCCCGTTTACCACTGTACATTGGGGCAAAGCTATTTGTACAACATGCGTGGCTCATGATGCTCAATCTTCAATCCATTTATGGATGGTCAGATAGTAGTGTCTCAGAATTGTTCAAGTAAGTGGATTTGAAATCGACTTTCATTGTTGTATTAAAATAACTTTATTTACTAATATTGTTTTAATTGCTTATCATAGGCTTCTTAAAGATGAGTTTCTGCTAGATGGCAATGACATGCCTCTTACATGTGGAGATGCAAAAAAAATATTACAATCCATTGGAATGGACTACACCAAGATTCATGCTTGTTCAAATTATTGTATTCTCTTTCGGAACGAGTATGAGCATCTCCACATATGTCCAAAGTGTGGAGCGAATAGGTTTAGAGAAGACCTTGTGGATGAATAAGTCCAAGCAAAAGTTCTTCGCCACTTTCCTATCATTCCAAGAAATAAGAGCATGTTCAGATGCAAATCCATAGCTCAGTTAATATCATGGCATGTAAAGAGCAGCTCTATAGATGGTGTAATGTGAGTGCCTACTGACTATGATGCTTAGAAACACATAGATAATAAGTGGCCAGAGTTTGTTAGTGAGCCTCGGAACTATCGTCTAGGCCTAGATATGGATGGAGTAAATCCATTTGGTTTACACAGCTCTTCATGGAGCACATGGCTTGTATGTTTGATCAACTATAACATCCATAAAAGGGCCATTTATTATTAGCTCTCATTGTGCCAGGTAAGTATGAGGTAAAAAACATGGATGTATACCTTGCACCACTTGTGGAAGAGCTGCAAACTTTATGGGATGGGATTACTGTGTGTGACATTTCTCAACCTATAAATAGAGAGGACGTGCGAGTGCAAGGCATACTTATGTCGATGATGCATGATTGGACCAGTTATGGTTGTTTGTCAATTTTGGGTTACCATGATTGTCCCCTATGCGGACCACGACTCAAAGCATACTACTCCAAAGCACTTCAAAAAACTATCTATGAAGGACATCCTAGATATTTTCCTGATGGACATGTTTTATGTGAAGGGCAAATTGGCCAACAAGCACAATGCCAAATGAAATCAAGCAATTGGAAGTAGTTGTGGGATGCAGAAACACTAGTTGCTAGCATGAAATGGTTGTCAATATTTCTCTTTATTGGAGTGAGTTATTGGTCAATCATTTGGTAGACCCGATGCATATTTTCAAGAATATGAGAGAGATTCTTTGGAAAACTTTGATCAGAAAGAAAGAAAGCAAAGCACAAAGGAAAGACTTGGAATAACGACATCGTATGCAAGAGTTGTGGGAAATTACCAAGCCCAACGGAATAGTGTTGCTACAAAGAGATCCTTGGGTGCTATTCAATATGGAAGAGCAACAAGTTAACAAGGTGATTTCAAAGTTTCGGACACTAGTGGGTGCATGAGGTGTCTAAAGATTGCTTTCACATGAAACGATGATCTTGAAGGGCTCAATTCTCATGATTGGCACAAGTTTTTTATAGTTTGTGTTCCTTATAGCTCTAAAAGATTACCTTTCTAAGGATGTGCGAACAACCATTTATAAAATCAGTTCCTTGGTACGATGGATCTCTTCTAAAGAGATAAGGAGAGATAGCATAGAAAGTGCGAAACTCAATGCTATAAAGGTTGTTTGCATGGTAGAGAAATACTTTCCCATAAGTATTCTCACAATTTAGCTTTCATTTATTGGTTCATGTGGTTGATAAAGTTGCAATAGCAGGAACTATCCATAGCCGATGGATGTTCTTCTTAGAGCATTTCATGAAGACATTAAAAGGGTTTGTTCATCAGAGAGCACATCTAAAGGGCAGCATGGTAGAGGGATCTTGTATTCATAATAGAGTTTCTATGCATTTCGGACCCAGAATTGCCTTGCTTATGGAGCGATGATGAAGATGTTCATCTCATAGACGATGAACCTCAAGGTAAAGGGATGTAATGAAAAATGGATGTAGCTTTTAGAGAGAAAAATGGATGATGGAGGTACTCCTGGCTTTATGACGCCACCATGATCGCTTTCTTAGCCATCCTCTAGTGTCTCTAGAAGTCAATGTATGTGTTCGACACCTCAGCACGATACAAGTGGTGGTTTGTCTTGTCAATCAAGGTCATGCTCTGGAGGAGGAGGTTCCAAAAGTGGATCTATAGGTGGCTCTAGAGGAGGTGGATGTTATAGAGGTGATGTGATGGACATTGTGTCTCCCACTTCTACTCCTAGAGCAAGTACCTCAGATGCAGGTATGCCACATGGTAGACCACCTAGTACACCATGTATGCCTTGGGGTTCTCATGACCATGATGACTCCAAAGTATATAGTATACGTAATGGAGCTCCAACGATGGATGTGGCTGGAAAGGCCATGCATTGTTGTATACAATAGCTTTGCTCTATACAATCTGGACACTTTATCATGTTGAAA
Organism: Ceratopteris richardii; assembly: GCA_020310875.1. Classification (NCBI taxonomy): domain Eukaryota; kingdom Viridiplantae; phylum Streptophyta; class Polypodiopsida; order Polypodiales; family Pteridaceae; genus Ceratopteris; species Ceratopteris richardii. The sequence goes on from CM035426.1 coordinate 92,389,694, forward strand.
TGGAGTGAACAATATAAAGATCGCAAAAGTTATATTACTGAGATGATCTATCAGGAGTACCGACCAGCACCTAGGCATCCTATTATCAGCTCATAGTGGATTTAGCACACGGCACATGAGGTGATGTTCCATTGATGATCCAAGGCTCATAATGCTTTCAAAGCAGGCTTACCAAAGCATGTATGGTTAGACATTGAGGAGTGGGATATGATTCACGATGAGCAACAGTACACTCTTGATCGTATTGCCAGTAGACAGATGCGATGGCCACACATCTAGATATAGTCAGACCATCACATTTGGGTAGTAGCAGATATGACACCATGTGTCATAAGTTTTTAAGTATCATTTTGATTATTGAATTTACTTGTGTTAAGCATGTCATATATGCTCATCTAATGTTTTGCATATTTGTTGCAGGAGTTGGTAGTGGCTCATCCTCCAACACGAACCAAGGAGGCTTATGCATATCGTCATGGATTGGTCGCACTGTTGGAGGACTTGGAGGGAAGTGGCGCAGTCATTTCATGGGAGTATCTATTATGAGGTGAGCTTATAAACTTCGTTTGGTGTTTTTAGTTGTTGTTCATAAATATCATGTCAATTTGTCGCACTTCACGAATGTGCTTTGTTGCAAGACTACAAATATATATGTTTTGATGCCTTTGAACATGTGTATGAAAGTGGTGTGCCACATTTTGTATTTAGCTCATATATGGCAGTGGTGCGCCATAATTTTGTATTTGGTTCCTATATGGTAGTGCTTTGCCACATTTTGTATTTGGCTCATATATGGTAGTGGTTCGCCACACTTTTGTACATGGTTCATTTATGGAATATATATCTCTTTTGTACATGATTCATGTATGGGATATTTCTTTTTTACATGGTTCATGGTTCATTCTGCTTATCTCTTTTGTGTCTGATAGTGTTTTGCTTTATGAGATCATGTTTTGGTTTCCAATCATCTAAACACTAAATCAGCAACCACTAGAGTACATGTTACATGTACTCGGATTTTTTGGGCAAAGTGTATTGTCTCTTTGCTACACAAGAGCATGGTAATGTTGTTGCAGCAAGATACAATGCACTGTGCCTAAAAAAAAATTTCAAATATGGTCATCAATATGAGCGTCGGTATGCCCAGGTGCATACTGACACTTATATCGATGCTTTTGCCCATGCAAATACCAATGCTTATACTAGGCCTATATTGGTGCTTTGGTACTAAGGCCTATGTCGCCGCTTACATCGGCATCTAGGCAAAATGGCGCCCGTGCATTTGCATCTGTAGAAACCTCGAGATATGTTGGAGGAGATGGTGGATAGATTCTAGAGATCAAGTGATGCTGCAAAACCCTACTTCACACCACCCAAGAACAAGTTGTGGAGAGTGTAGTTGGCCCCTTTAGCTTCCTATTGATCACAAATAATCACCTATGTGCTTTGGAACATGATCCTCTAATCAATGGATCAAAATAGATAAGTAGAAAGTGGAACCACAATCATAGACTTGCTATTTTAGTATCTGCACATGTTCAGTAGAATGAAGAGTGCTCTCAACCTACTATCAATTAGCCAAATTCCTTTGGTGGTATCTAACTAACTTAGATAGCTACCAATCATGAGTTATTTTAGTAAAAAAGATGGACTACACACTAAGAATGGTGCTTAGCAAGTTAGAGGACTTTCCCGACATTTTTTGGGTGCTTCAGTGTGCAGACCAGAGAGCAACGATATGATGATATTTCATGATTGGAAAACGAAATAGTAATGAAACTTTGTAGCTATGAAGTAGACAATATGATGATTCTATGGCACTTTAAATCACATCAAATGATCAGCCATGCACTAAGAACAAGCTCTGAAAAGTTCATTGTTCTGAGATGGTCATAGCAGAGAATTGAAGTAGAGAAGTAATCAATGTATATGTATTAGATCACATATAAATACAATCACATTGGCAATGATCAATTGCACAATGTGAGGGTAGTAAAGGATTTATGGAATGAGCTCACTAATCACAATGAATCCCTCTAAAAAATGATCTCCTGGTCGGGCTTATCACGCGAGTCTTTTTTATCCACTTTATAGTTGGGATTGGATCCAAACCTTGAATACAAATTCAAACTCTCACCAAAAAGTGATTCCTAAACTATAGGATATATTCTCTCATCAATCATCTATCAAGTATGTCGATATTTGATTCCTCCTAACTCCTCGTGAGAGTAGTACATCAAGCATAGGCACTTTTACAAAGATAAAAGGTAATGTGACTTTTACAAGGGAGTGATCATACGTGACTATATGATACATGCTAGTTATCCAAGTATGTAGGCTTGGATTGTTTTGCACCAACAGCTTCCCCTCAAGCCTAACATGCTTGTTGTTCAATCTTCCTTGATTTCATGCAATCCAATCATCACCGTGAACCTATTCATCTTAGGTCCATCCAAAGACTTTGTGAGCATATTTGCACATTGCAAATGAGTTGATACATAGGACAATTGGATATCCTTGCTAAGTAATTTCTCTCTTACATTATGGTAGTGCACTTCAATGTGCTTAGTTCTTGCATGATATACAAGATTAGCAACCAAATGAAGTGAACTAGTGTTGTCTCCAAAAATAATTGGAGTATAAGAATGTAACCCCAAATTTTCATAGAGTAGTTTGAGCCACATAGCCTCTTGTGTTGCATTTGCTAAGCCTCTGTATTTTGCCTCTATATATGACAATTCCATAGTTGGTTGCTTCTTTGATGACCATGATATTATCTTTGAACTTGCAAAAGATAAGTAGCCAGAAGTGCTCCTCCTATCATCCTTGGAGCCAGCCCAATCTGCATCAGAATACATCTTGATATCCAAATCAGAAGTGAATGGATAAAATAACCCTTCATTTATGTTACCCTTCAAATATTTTAGGATCCTCTTGGTAGCTTCCAAGTGAGGTTTTCTTGGTGTATGCATAAACTGACTTTATGTACTTACTCCATAACATATGTCCACTCTTGTTAGGGTTGCATAGTTGAGACTCCCAACAAGCTTTTGGTAACCTATAATATCTTCAAGAAGTTCTCCCTCATGAGAACTAAGTTTATGGTTGACTTTCATGGGTGTACCTACAATTTTGGTGTTCTCCATCTGAATTTCACCATCATATCATGAATGTATTTTCTTTGAGTAATAAAGATTCCAGAATTTGTATACAAGTTATAAACCTAGGGTCATAACTCCTAGTTACAAGATCCAATCAATGTATTTATTTTGCCATAGTTAGAATATGTACTTAAGTTCTATTCATAACTCTTAGTTGCAAGATCCAATCAATGTAATTGTTTTGCCATAGTTAGACTATGTACTTAAGTTTTATTCATAAAATTGCATGCTTATTGGATGTATAATTTAGGAGGAACAAGCATTTTTTCCTTATGTATATGCAGGTTAGTAACTTTGAGAAAAAGTTGCAAGTTTGAAGAAAATTGGTTATAACCCCTCATTCTAAAACCTGAATCCAACAAAACTTGAATATGTCATGGAGATCATCAATTTGATTTGTATACATAATTTTCATCACTTTAGGATGAGAATTTGTGATCCTATTGCATTATTTGGCTCCATGATGTCTCTGACAAGGACTCACTAGAGAATTGTGCAAAGACATGGATATTAAGCCACTTCTCTTAAGTGGATTATCTATTTAAGATAATTCTTCTTTGTGATTGTATTTATTCCTATTTGGCTATTATTGCACAAAATTTCATGTTGATATGAGACCATTTGATAGGTCCATTGAGCATTTCAATCTCTCTATTACTTAAGTTGTGCAAGTGTTATAGAGACCCTTTTGGACATTGCTCTCAGATATGTGATGTGAATGCTATGAGATTTAGTAAGCGAGAAAGAGGAGATCTTACCACTAGAATGAAATAAAGTTCATTGGATTTGGAGTTAATTGGATAGTTATACTAATATGGTTTGGTAAGCTTGTAAAATATCTATCCAAAAGATCCCTTTAGAATTAAAATATCCAACCATACTTTTTGGATCTCTTGAAGTAGGCGTAATGTTCTTATCATTTTGTAGGTATTACAAAAAGTGATGTAGAAGCATCTTAAGGGATGTTTAGTGTCATAGACCTTAGTGTTTTGGATATTTCACGTGGAATTGGAGGCTTTTAGGGCTATTACCTTGTATGATTATGTATACATGCACTAAGAATCATTTAACTATTGTATTAGCATAGGTAGGTTTACATTATTGGTGCTTATTACCCTACGTAATTTAGGGCTTGATGTAATTTGTATAATCAACATGCATTATTGTATTGGATTGGGGGATTGATCAAGGTTTTCTTATGGTTAGTCTTGGTATGGAGAGAGTTTTACTTTATTTCTCATTAGTTCTTAGAGTAGCTTTAGATTATAGTTGTTAATCATTGATTCTCTAGGTAGATGAATTATATCAATTCCCAGATACTTATCTGTTTATTCTTCTTTTGAGAGTATTATCAATCATGAGTATGGGAGGGTTTGGATCTCCCATTGATGAGGCCAAGCTTGAGCATTCATACACCAAGGATATATCAACTCTTAACGATAAAGTATCTAACATGGACAACATCCTGAGGATGCTCCTCAATATCATCAAGAAACCATAAGTACCACCAATTGGGCATTCGACACAAATGGAAGCTCCACAGGCCACCTAGTAGTTAGATACTAGTTATCGATAATGGAGCCTCTTCTAGTAGAGAAGTGAAGTAGCAAGTAAAGGATTTAAACCAACCAAATTACCATGTTCAAGTGAGCACCAGGATAGCAAATGTGGTGGAACAATGGATCAGCAAACGGGAGTAGTGCTTCCATTTGTGTAATATTGATGAGGAAAAAAAATCATCACCTATAATTTAATGGTAGGGCACTTTTCTTTCTTAATAATCTGATAGAGACACTACTATCATAATCTAAAACATGTGAACACATTTGATCAGATAGTCCATTGCTAGAATAATATATTCAATGTGAGAAGCTCTTGTAGATGGATTGATTGGCCTGATGAAATCAATACCCCACCTAGAGAAAGCTCTTGTAGTTATTATGGGTATGAGAAGCATATCATCTCTTTCCAAAGGGTATTTTGTCCTTTCACATATATCATAGCTTCTCACATATGTCTCTGCATCCATGTGTAGGATAGGCCACCATAATCTTACAAACAGGATCATTTAGATCATCCTTTTGGTAGAGAAATTATCAATAGTTGCTCTTGCATGATCCATTTCTAAGATAGGTATGTATTTCCCTTCATGAATGCAACGTTCCAATTGAACATTGCATCCTTTCTTAAAAATTTGGTTCCCTATTATTGCATAATATTTTCTCTCCTTCTCCAAGTCTTCTAGCCACACTAGTTCTTGAGGGATGTACTTTAGACCTCAAAAATTCTACTATTGGCTTGCTCCACTCTAAGGCTATTGTAGGATAGCTCATACGTGAGTGTTTTCGCTTGAAAATCATAGTAGTTTGTTGCATGCTTGTGTACATATTTATGCATGTCTCGCCAATACACTACTACACTATACAATTTTTTTGTGGTTCTTACTATTCCCTCATGTTTCTTCCATATATCCTCATCGGATTGTTTGATTAATATTTGTTTCTCATGACCTTCCACACATTGGGTGATCTAGTTTCTACTCATTAATCGATTGTGCAAGAATACAATCAATTTCAAGGTTGGAAACATCCACATGAATGTGGAATAGCTTATTCCAATCAAGCACCTTAAGTATGGGAGCTAAGCTCAATCTTTTCTTCAACTCATTAAATGCATGCTCACAATCATTGGATCATTCAAAGTGGATTGACAAGTCATATAGAGGTTTGACGATTATATAATACATGTGGATAAATCATTGATAGTATCAACAATAGCCCATAAATTCTTGCACTTGTTTTACATTATTTGGTCTAGGAGGGTCTAAGATCACCTTAATTTTATCCTCATCCATAGGAATCCAGTTTTTAGAGACAATGTGACATAAATTTTTCCTTGCATCACCATAGACACACACTTCTCAAGATTTAAGCACACTCCATATCATCTACATTTGCCAAATATTTATCAAAATTCAAGAATTTGATCTGCTATTTGAGAAGAGTAGGTACATACGTCATCAACATACACTTACATAATCTTCCTCAAGAACTCCTTAAATACATAACACATTAAGTTTTTGGCACATTGCTCAAGCCAAAAGGCACGACTTGGAAGCATAGATACCCCATTCAATAGCAAAGGCTATACTTCATTGGCCTTTAGGAGCAATATCAGCTTGATTATAACCTAAAAATCCATCTAAGAAGTTGTGCACCTCCTTAGCTACTAGTCTTTCCAAAAGATGGTCAGTGATAGGGAGGTGGGTAGCTATCTCTAATAATGGTAGCATTAACTTTCCTCAAGTTGTGTAGACTCTGAGTTTCCTATTCTTCTTTGGAACCAATACTATGGGAGATATACATTCAATGTGCTCTAATTTGTATATGAATCATGTAGCAAGTAACTTTTCTATCTCTTCCTTGATTTTGGTTGAGTAGACATCACTATATGTATAGGGACTTTGCTTAGAAGGTCTAGATTTTGGAGTCATCTATCCTATGTGAGAAAATCTTTGGAATCTATTGTCATGGACATAAACAAAACCATCCTAAGTCATGATCTACAAGTAAGGACTCTCCAAGTTTTAGTTGGAGTTCTCATCTTTTCCTTTGTTCTAGTCTTGTCTACTCTTGTATCTTGGGCATCCTGCCTTGTCTTGTTGTAATCTTGTAATACGAGATCCTTTCTAGTTATTTCTTGTATTTATTTCATCTCCTTTAAGAGAGTTCTTGCAGTCTAGATATCTTGCTTTGTACCTACGCTCCCAGGTTGTGGGATCTCCTACATCATCTCTAGCCGACTTATCCATACCTATCACTCTCGAGTTGTGGGACTTCTTGTATCAGTTACATATTCATGTATTATTTTCCCTATGCGGGTGATCTTGCAAACAAAAGTATAATTCCAAAATCTTATCTAGTCTAGTTATAGGGCACAATCTAGTGCTCCCCTGACATTTTGGCAAGACTGCCTTCATCAAGACCAAGCACCATGGATTCCCTATGCAAGGAGATTCAATGGTAGGACATGGTAGGACATGTGCAAGAGATGAAAAGATTGTTACAACAAGGTGATCGATCAATTTCAAATTATGCATAAGATTTGAAGATATTATTTTGTGGATCTACATTCAAAGAAGAATACCTAATTAATCAACTTCAAAGTGGCCTCAAAGATGAATTGAAGTATCTTTTGCTATCCATGCCTCAAGGAGATACCTTGGATGGTGTTCTTAATCAATCAATTCAATGTGAGATTCATTTATTCAAAGAAATCCAAGTCCAAGTGCTAGGAGTGTTGAATGATCAAGAAACTATTCCTCAAGAATCCGAATCAAGAATCTTTGAAATCCAAGAAATCATTACAAATTATATGGAGTAAACATATTATAAAGATACCAATAAGGTGAAGGACAAGGAGGAGTTCATGTTCAATCAAGGAGTTCTGCTTACTCAAGGCTCTCCATCAAAGATCTTGGAAACACCACAACATACCACTAAAAGCTCAAAGGATCTATCTTGTGAAGAACCCAAGGAAGGTCAAGAGAAACCCAATCCTTCACCACCTATCAAGATTGAGGATCATGAAGAATTGAAGGTTGAGCAAGTCTTAGATTCAAGAATCTCTCAAGGAAGATTGGAATATCTTACTCATTTAAAAGAGTATGATGTCAATGATTGCACTTGGGAACCTACAAAAACCCTTGAGAGAGAAACTATAAAGGTCCATGAATTCCATCAAAGAAATCCAATGAAGCTAAGACCAAAGAACATGGCCGCTCCTCATGGAACTCATCGCTTGAAGGGGAGGTGATGTCATGGTCACAAAGGAAACCATCCTAAACCTTAGATTCCATGTGAATTTATATATATCATGGTTTGGTTTAGAATTTGGCAAAATTAAATCTTTCATTATGTTCAGAACATGCAAAAACCCTAAGATCAACTACCCACTTGCTACATTCTAACATCCAAAGGTCCTCTTTTGGATTGGTAACCACATCGATGACATCATCAATTTGTAACCACCCTTGATAATTGCCTTTGAACACCTATATAAGGAGGTCTTTGCCACATACATCCTAAGTCTTGCCAATGCTAGTCTTGGGAGCTCAAGGAGTCATCATCTCCAAGTAAGTACTCTCCAAGTTCTAGTTCAAGTTCTAGTTCAAGTTCTAGTCTTATCCTTTGTTCTAGCTTTTCTAGTCTTGTATCTTGGACATCTTCTCTTGTCCTATTGTAAGCTCGTAGTATGAGATTTTTTCCAGTTATGGCCTATGTTGTATGGTTGAGGGTGCTTTACTTGATGCCTATTGTAAGAGCAATTATCACTAGTATGATTGACATACTTTTGCACAATGTAGTAATAGTAGTTAAACTCTTGCCTTGGTGGTCTTCCCAAAGTGAATGACATTGGATTACAAGATTCTCCTCTTGAATAGGCATGAGTAGGATTATCATCCCCTCCACATTGTAAACACATCCTTAGCATGAGGAGGTATTGTTGATATACTTAGGTAGTGATATGTGTGAACACACTAGGACTATTGGGGCACTTTTTTCCCTCTTTAGGAGGTTTTTTTCCCCAGCTTCTATATATGCATATAGACCTAATGGGTCACTTACCTTTGTACATTCTCTTGGTAATACATTCAATATTATGTGTTGTGATCCAAGCTTCTACTTCTTCTTCCTTGTATTATTCATGTGCTTCCATAGACCTCAAACTCCAACAATTGGTATCAGAGTAGGTCGTCGTTTCATCTAGGGTGTCATCCACACCCCTCTAGTCATAGTCTCAGAATCGCACAAAATTTGGTGAGAATACTAAGGGTGATTAAGAGTAAAAAATTGCTTCGATTTGTAGTGTTGAAATCATGATCTGGGCCCGTTTCAGCCTTTGAACACACTATCACAGTGCATTGCAGGCAATTTCATCTTTTTGTGCCAAAGATATATACAGGTTTCACTTCGTTAGTATAAGCATCTCGAAGTCTGCTACAAGTTTAGCTAAACTCAACAGGGTAGTTTTGTTCAACTTTTTGAGATATAGTCATTTTTTGCATCAGAATATTTTAGTCGATGGCCATGGCTGAAAGCAATGATGTATTTCATATGTTGGTTGTTGAGGATAAGTTGGATGGTACGAATTACCCAATATGGGCTTATATGATGCATCATGTATTGGTTGCAAAAGGACTATGGAATATTGTGTTGAGATATCAAGTTCAACATGTGATGATCTAGGATGACACGTATTACTTTTTCATTTCTCTGACATGTATAGTGGTCACGCCGGTATTTGTCAGGGACACTTCATTGAGCTTTATTAGATTTATCTACCGAGAGTGATGGCACATTTGTTTCTTGCCAGATCACTCATTCGCGGACATTAGGTTTTTCCTTAAGTACTGCTCTTTATATATTGCAGTAGTTGTATTCTTGTTTTTTAGGTCATTCTTGTACATTCCTTTTTATGTAATAGAAGAAGAAGAAGAAGATCATTCTTCCTTGCCTCAATCTCAGTGTGTGCTTCTCTTTGATTGTGAGAGTGTGTGTGTGAGCTCTCTTCCTTATCTCCTTCCTCATGGCATGGTATCAGAGCCATTGTGGTTGTAGAGAGCTCGTGGAGAAGGCCCATGGTGTAGAGTACCCGAGAAGGCATGGAGAAAGAGTGATTCACAAACGACCTCTGTTTTGAGCTCGCAAGGTGGGGCCCATAAAAAAATCAGGTCAGTTTTGGAAAATGTAACTTGCATGGTGTTCGACAACACTCATATATTCTAGATCCAAAATTTCAAGCGATTTTACACGAAAATTGTGTTTTTCTGAGATCGAACTGTTTATCATAGTGCGACAGTGTTCAAGCAGAAGTGCTGCTTGTAGTGTTTTGTAGTGTTGTGAATAGCTACAGAAATGGCAAACGCAAATGGAATGAGTCAGCTTATGAGCGATAAGCTAGACAAGAAGCTTGGAGATTTAGAATGATGAATTTCATAATGGGAAAAGGCTACTGGAAGTACATCAAAGGAGACAATGAAAATGCTCCGCAATTACTAGAGAGGAATCGTACTGCGGACCAGTTAAGAGCATATGAGGAATGGAATCAAGGAGCACAAAAGGTAATGTATTGGCTATCCATTAGCATACAAGATAGCATGATTGGGCACATACAGGATGCCAAGACTCCGAAAGAGGCGTGGAATAGTTTGGTCACATTGTATGAGACCAATACAAAGGCATGGAAATTGCAACTCAAGAACGAGCTGCATACATTGGAGAAGAAGGGCATGTCAGTAAGTGACTACACCCTGAAAATCAAAAGCAAATGTGAGTCACTTGCATCTATTGGTGTGAATGTGGATGATGATGATAAGGTGGAAGTGTACCTTCATGGTTTAGGAGCTACATATAAGCAGTTCAAAACTTCTATACAGACTAGAGAAATATTTCGAATTTTGGTGATTTGCTATCCATGCTGATATTGAAGAAAAGAATCTTGGTGAGGATTCAAACTCCCAAGGAAAGCCTAGTTCTGAGCAGGTATTCTACTCTAGCAGAGGAAGAGGCAAAGGTAGAGGTTTCGAAAGTGGAAGAGGAAACAATTATCAAGAGCAAGGTCAAAAACAGAATCATGCAGGAGGAAGAGGACAGTTTTGAGGTCGAGGGAGCCAAAGAAGTCGCAAAATTTTCCAAAGAAATGATTTAGGTAATGACAATAAAGGATGCTAGAATTGTGGTAAACCTAGACACTTTGAACGTGATTGCAAGTTGAAGAATCAAAATAACAGAAGGCAGCAAAACAACTATGCATCCACGAGCGCAGATGATTCTGAGGAGCTCTTCATGGTTCAACATCACATGATGAATACAATGTCTGCTCGTGTTTCCAAATTGAATGATAATGTTTGGTATGTTGATTCAAGTGCTTCAAATCACATGACCAGTCATGTAGAATGGTCTAGTACTAGAAGAAATTGCGAGTTCTTGGATATGTTGAAACAAGTGATAACACATCACACCCTATCGAGCATATAGGAAACATAGCATTGTCCATGGAGTACAGGAAGGTAAAACATCTTGCTGATGTGCTGCATGTTCCAAATATAACAAAGAATCTGGTTTTTGTTGGACAAATGGTTGACCAAGGATTACAAGTCAGGTTCAATGCTGATGGGTTATATGTAGAAGAATACAAATGGGATGGAAGGTTGATTGCCAAAGGAAACAAAGTGGGTAGGATGTTCACCTTAAATGTGAAAATTCCTTAAATGAATGCGGCCATGTTTGCAAAAGGTGGGTCATTGTTGATACAGAGATTTGGCACAAATGGATTGGATATGCAAACTTGCAAAGGCTGAAATTCATGCAGCCAAAGGAGATTCTCCATGGACTACCAAATTTCAAGGTTGCAGAGATGAAAAAGGTATGTGTAGCATGTCAATTCGGAAAACAGTCAAGAGCATCATTTCCACATGACAAGCATGTTAGTGACAACATACTAGAAATAGTACATACAGATGTTTGGGGTCCTCCAAAGACCACATCTATGGGTGGTTACAGGTTTTATGTTGCTTTCATTGATTACCATACACGAAAAGTATGGGTATATTTCATGAAAGAGAAGAGTGAGGTGTTCACTCACTTCCAGACTTTTAAAGTTATGGTGGAAAAGCAAACAAGGAAGTATATGCATACATCAAGATCTGATGGAAGAGATGAATACATGTCAAATGAGTTCAGTAATTTTTTAAGAAATCATGGAATTCGGCGTCAGTTTTCATGCAGGTACACACCACAACAAAATGGCATTGTTGAACGCAAAAATAGACATATTGCACAAATAGCAAGAGCCTTGATGGTTGAGAAGAATATGCCTCATTGTTATTGGGCAGAAGTTGTTTATATTTTTGTATACATCATGAATAAAACGTCGACTGCTGTTCTACATCAAGTTACAACTGAAGAAAAGTTTACAGGTAAAAGCCAAACTTTTTTGGTTGTATTGCATATGTACATGTTCCACATGAGTTGAGCATGAAGCTTGATCCAAAAGCAGAAAAATGTGTCTTCATTGGATAGTCCCTTGAGCAAAAGGTATAAATGTTATAACCCACTCACACAACAGGTGAAGGTGAGCAGAGATGTGGTATTTGATGAGATGTCAAGCTTCTATGCAGATGCCAAAGAAGGATTGAATCTTGAACCAAATGACAAAGAAAATGCTAAAAATCAAGTGCAAAATCTCAAGTTTTGAGTGGACCGATTGCGGCACCAAGCAATAGTTCCAACTCAAATCCATGGAGTGGAAGATTGCGTGGAAATTTCAGTCCTGCAAATTCATCAAGTACATCTAAGAAAGTTAAAGAAAAGCTTTCTACTGGTCATAAAACATGTGCAGGTTTTGAAGATGTTGATGGAGACTCAAACGGTTCAGGAAAGAGTATTGATGATGAACTTGGATTGCCCTCTGTGAAGACTCCGGGATTAAGAAAGGCACATGCAGATGATACAAGGAGAAGTGATCCAAGACCACGAAGATCTGGGAGGATGCAGAATTGAGTGCAACGATTGACATATGATAGTTACATGGCTCGTCATTGTGTCTACATGACAAAGGCAATACAAGATGCTAAACCTTCTTGTTTTGAAGATGCAATTGGAAATGCAAATTGGGAAAGAGCTATGGATGAGGACATGGCTACACTTTATGGAAATGATACATGGAAGCTGGTTCCATTCCCACAAGAAAAGAAACCCATAGCTTGCAAATGGGTTTACAAGGTAAAGCACAATGCTAATGGTAACATAAGCAGGTATAAAGCACGTTTGGTAGCAAATGGATATGCACAAACTTATGGCATTGATTATGAATAAACATTCAGCCCTATAGCTAAAATGTCTACTGTCAGAACACTTGTTGCATTAGCTATAGCAAAAGGGTGGACTTTGCATCAGATGGATGTGAAGAATGCTTTTCTACATGGTGAGTTACAAGAAGAAGTATACATGGACCAGCCACAAGGATATGAAGATTCAAAGCATCCAAAATATGTTTGCAAGTTGCAAAAGGCTTTGTATGGGCTGAAACAAGCTCCTCGTGCATGGCATGCAAGGATTGCTGATTACTTAACCATCATTGGGTTTTCTATGTGTGATGCAGATCATTCACTATATGCAAGGAAAGGTGATGATGGCATCACAATTGTGGCTATTTATGTTGATGACTTAATTGTAGGTGATGATAATGAAGAAAACATTAAAGAGGTAAAGCAACTTCTTATGCAAGAATTTGACATGAAAGATCTTGGTGTGTTGCGCTACTACTTGGGCATTGAGTTCATATATACAGAAACAGGTATATGGATGCCGCAAAGGCAATATGCCTTGAATATTTTGCAAAAGTATGCTATGGCTCATTGTAAGCCAATTTCTATGACATTAGATCAGAATTTGAAGTTGGATTCTACATCAGGTGAAGCATTGGAAAATGCTACTATGTAGAGGAAAATTATGGGAAGTCTTATATATCTCACAATTACAAGACATGATCTAAGCTATACTGTTGGACTTGAAAGTCATTTTATGCAGGTTCCCAAGAAGCCACATTTGGATGCTCTGAGGTGCACTCTGTTGGAACATCAAGCTTACACTATGCTTTGTTGGAGAATTCCTCTCCTATTTGCAGCGGAATGTGTAGAAGACCTTCTCAGGATCAAGACTCTTGCCAACAGCAGAACCTTCAAATGAAAACTGGTACCAATTGAAAAATGCAATGAACTTGAAACTTTGGTCACTCAAACTAGACACCTACAGCTTTCAAATGAGCTATCAAACACTCAATTTGGAGTAGGTTTGGGTTGGCAACTTTTTGATACAAAACAGGCTACCTGTCCACTCAGTTAAGCTAAAAACTAGACCACTAAAAACTCCCAGCTCATATAGAATTTCATAAAACTATTTTAGAAAGAGGAAGTACTCGAGATAAGATTTCCAACGACACTAAAATTGGATACATATATTGAGAGATATGACTCTCACAAGTAGACTACCCAAAAATGGGTGTGCGGCTGGACATACTCTATGAGAGTGAACTGAACGAAATGACTCAAACCAAATGAACTAGCTACAAGGGGACTTCCATGCCTTCTTCCTCTACTCTTGAGTGCCCTCCCTTGCCTCTTTTATAGCCAAGTGACCAAAATCTCTCATGATGAGTTTGAGAGCTCATCTCCATCATTTCTCCACTACTTTGGACAGCCACTCCTCTTACAGTTCAGTTTTTGGATTTGATTCTCTTTTGATTGATTCTCTTTTGATTGATTCTCTTTTGATTGATTCTCTTTTGGCCTCCACTACTTGCTGAAGTAAATGCTTCCATTTTTCATTTTTGTATTTTTCTTCTATTTGAAGAAAATCCTTTTTGCAAAAATATATATGACCTTACTTCTTTATTTTTAACACTCCCCCTCAAGCTCACATATGAGCTTGCACCTTCAGCCATATCCTGCAAGTTGATGTCGTCCTTGAACCTCTTTAGCTTAGAATCATCTAGGGACTTTGTAAGCATGTATGCAACCTGGTCATTCATTCCAATGAACTTTATATCCACATCCTTGCTCAAAACTTTTTCTCGAACATAATGATAATGCACTTCTATGTGCTTGCTTCGTGCATGAAACATTGGATTGTTCGTTAAGTGAATGCTTGACATGTTGTCACCATAAATTGGAATGGTCTCCACGTGCACATCAAGATCAACCAAGAGCTTCTTAATCCACATACCTTCACAAGTTGCAAAGGCTAATCCTCTATATTCAGCTTCTGTCGATGATAGTGCAATAGTAGGTTGCTTCTTCGAGCTCCATGTGATAGGTTTGCTACCTATCATGAACACATAACCTGAAGTGGATCTTCTATCTTCCTTTGAACCAGCCCAATCAGCATCACTAAAGCCCTTTACCTGCAATTCTTCATCATATCTATAAAACAAGGCATTATTGACTGTGTGCTTCACATATCTTAGCACTCATTTGGCTGAATTTAAATGTTCACTTGTTGGAGCTTGCATAAATTGAGAAAGAACTCCAACAATATAACACAAATCTGGTCTTGTGATCGTAGCATAGATCAATGAACCTATAATACTCCTGTATGTAGTTACATCATGTAACTTCTCTCCATCACTTGAGCATAGCTTCACATTTGTGTCCATAGGTTGAGTGAGTGGTTTGCATTCACTCATTCCAAATCTGAAAAGAACATCCAACAGGTACTTTCTTTGCATCAAGTAAATGCAATCTTTCCCGTAAACTATCTCAATGCCTAAAAAGTATTTCAGCTCACCAAGATATGAAATTTTAAACTCCTTACCTAATTTCCTTTTGATCTCTTGTATTCCTATAACATTACTTCCTGTTATGATGAGATCATCAACATATATGCAAATATATACCTACTTGCCTTCTTCTTTCTTCATGTAGAGAGACGGATCTGCATTAGTTGGACTATACCCACACCTTGTGAGGTACTCGACCAATCTTTGATTCCAAGCACGTGGTGCTTGCTTCAGTCCATACAAAGCTTTCTTCAATCTACAAACAAAATTTGGATGTTTTCTATCTTCAAATCCAATCGGTTGAATCATGTATACCTCTTCTTGAAGTTCACCATTGAGAAAAGCATTTTTTATGTCAAGTTGATATAATGGCTATCTCCTTGCTGCACTCACTGCTATCAAGGTTCTAATTGTTCCCATCTTTGCAACCGGGCTGAAAGTCTCTTCATAGTCAATGCCGTGAGTTTGCTTGAATCCTTTTGCTACTAGTCTAGCTTTATGCCTTGCTAGAGAACCATCAGCATTTCTCTTTATTTTAAACACCCATTTATTTGGAACAATCTTCATACCTTCAGCCTTTGGAACTAGCTCCCATGTGTGATTGTCCTTGAGAGCTTTCATCTCTTCTTGCATAGCTTCTTGCCATTCTTTTTGTGTACATGCTTCTTCATATGCATCTGGTTCTTTGTCTTTGACCACCTGTGTCATATATGCAAAATGCTTTGCAATAAAACTATCATAGCTCAGCCTTTGAATTGGATACCTTGCTCTCGAAGACCTCCTTTCATTTTCTTTTGAATATTGCTTCTTCAACCGGTTCAACTTTACCTTTGGTGTGATCACCTCTTCATACTCTTCTTCACTTGCATTTGAATCACTATTTTGGGCAGCACTTTCAGCTTTAGATCTTTCATAACATGATGTTGGTGATGAGAAATGACTCCTTAGTCTCTCCTTCCATGTTGAGCTTTCTCCATGTGATGTAGAAGCTTCTGGACCTGACATTTGAGTGCTTGTTTGCTGAAATTCTTCTTGGACAGCACCTCCATCATCTTCGCAATCTTCTTCAAGAATCTTCTCTTTCCCTTTGTCTCCAAACCATGGTCTTAGCTCATGAAATACCACATCTCGTGAGACTCGTAGCTCCTTTGTCACCGGATTGTAGCACCTGTATCCCTTTTGCTCCGATGAATATCCAATGAAAATACATTTTTCTGACTTTGCCTCCATCTTTGTCCTTAGTTCTTGAGGGATGTGAACATAACACACACATCCAAAAACTTTGAGATGTGTAAGGTCAGGTTTCTTACCGGAATAAACCTCGTCGGGAGTTAGATTATGCACTCTAGACGTTGTGCACTTGTTCATCAAATAAACGGCCAAACTAGTTGCTTCAGCCCAATAGTTTAGTGGCATCTTCATCTCGTTGAGCATGCATCTTGCAACTTCTGTGATATGTCGATTTTTCCTTTCAGCTATTCCATTTTGTTGAGGTGTTGTTGGAACTGAAGGACTCACAAGGCAAGGAAGCTTACGAAGGGATTCTGAGAGAAGAGAAAGTACAAGCAGACAGAGCAGTCAATGACGATCTGGCAAGTAGGTCAATATTTTTTCAGGACTCACAAGGCAAGGAAGCTTACGAAGGGAGTCAGAGAGAAGAGAAAGTACAAGCAAACAGAGCAGTCAACGACGATCTGGCAAGTAGGCCAATATTTTTTCAGGACACTAACGCATATAAAAGAGGTGGACACACAAGGAAAAGGAGCAAGTAGGGAGCTCCAGGAAATGTATGTCAAAATGTTAATAGAAACCCCTACAAAAATAGTGATTTTCATCACTAAAAACCATTGTAAATACCATTTCACATTTTTGTAGCTCCATTTTGTGCAAGCCAAGGAGTCCTTGAGCTTGAGGAGCTTTAGAAGTATCTACCTGTCAGTTTTCACATTTTTTAGACTTCGTTTGAACCTCCAAATAGGGTAGAGAACCTAATTTTTAACTAGGCCGGACACTAGGTCTGGACACGGCCAAAACCTAGTCAAAAACTCTAAATAGAGCTAGAGAGCTCATTTTTGAGGCTAGCTTGTAATTGATTTGAACTTGTAAGAGCTTTTTGGAAGTAATATAAAGAACTCCAATGCTTCTCTCTTTGTCCTACCTTGTGTGCGCGTGTGTGTGTATGTGTGTGCATGTTAGTGTGCTTCTCACTCACGCACTTATGCCTTCACTTGCTCGAGGTCATCATACCATCCTCACGTCTTCCCGGATTGACATTAAAGGAGGTGCTACTCATCACTGAGCTACACCAAATTTTGGCGCCGTTGCCGGGGATCGAGCTTTGAGGACGAGCGTGGGATGGTAAGACGTAGATTTGAGACGTTGGCGTTGTAGGTAATTTCTTTACTTTTCTTTTTTTTTTTTTTCTTACCTCACCACCATCATCACCATCATCATCCTCACCATATCTGATCTCCATCTCCATCATCGCGAAAAAATTTCAGTTTTTTTATCATATCACCTTCTCCACCTCATTTCTCTCATTCCACTTGTGAGAGAGAGTGAGAGAGCGACTTGTGTGCTGTGCTTTTGCATGTTTCTTGAGCTTTCTTGCAGGTACTTGCTGCATCATCATCTCCAGCACTCCGCGCAGGTACAAAACATCACGAAACTATCTCTGTGTCGCAGACCTCTGTCGATCGCGATCGACAGAAAAATCGCCCATTTGGTAAAACAAAGTGCACCACCATAATCTACATGATGAGCACATTCTAAATCACTAAAAATAGTTGAAAAATTCCATGTTTCTCTGTCAATCGCGACCGACACCATCAATCACGATCGACAACCGCGACCGACAGACCCTGTCAATCGTGACCGACAGACCCGTCAATCGCGACCGACAGACCCCACGACCGACTGACTGCCACGTAGGACCCTGTCAATCGCGATTGACACCGTTGATCGCGATCGACAGCCACGACCGACACCTCTGTCAGTCGCGATTGACACCGTCGATCGCGACCGACTAAATTTCAACGATTGATTGACTTTTTCGCGTAGCCACGTGTCCATCGCGACGGACACAACCCCGATCGACTGAATTCACGGTGAAAAACCCGGAAAAAGTGTCAATCGCGATTGACACCATCGATTGCGATTGACAGGGCTCACGATCGACTCTGTCAATCGCGATTGACACTGTCAATCGCGATTGACACTGTCAATCACGACTGACGTGTCGATCGCGACCGACAGGCCCCGACGGACACCTCTGTCAATCGCCATTGACAGACCTGTCGATTGCGATTGACAGGCTTTTCGGCCAAAATTTTAGGGTTAATTTTTCCTAGTACTTGGGGAATTTTGGGCATAATTAGAGAGTCATTAGTGATTTGTGAGGTCCCTACACATGTGTTTTTGAGAAAAATGCTGTGATCTGTCAGCCTGTTTGAACCCTGTTTTAGCACCAGAACCCTGAACTGGCATAACTTTCTCATACGAAATCCAATTGCTGTGATTCTTGTCTTGTTGGAAAGCTCATGGGGAGTACAACCAAAACTTCCACTGGTTATGTTAAATTAAGATCAGGATTATTAGATAGGGTATTTTGAAGTGACCATACCCAGGGGGAACAAAATTCAGGGATCTCTAGAATTATTTTCCAAAAAATCATAGTGCATATTGGTGTTTGTGTTACATGAATGAAAGTAATTGGTTCTGTCTTTGGAATTTAAGTCTTGAGCTAACTTTGGAACTCTTACAGATCCAGTGAGAGCATCGAAGGGCATTCTAAGCAAGAGTAAGTGCAGGCTTGGGAACACGCTTCCTAGGCACTCAAGGGCAACCAAGAAGGAAACAAAAGGTTGGAAACTCTCAACTCCCTCTGTCAATTCCTAGCTTAGGCTAAGAACGACTAGTGATAGGAGTAGGCCAGGATGGCGATAGGCATTTATCAAGTGAAGACCACCTAAATACCCAAGTTCAAGCTAATGACATAATCTTTGTACAGTTGAGAACTTTAAAGGAAAAAGAAAGTAACGTGGAACGATCAACTTCAAGTGCGGAAATACACTCAAGTATACCTGACGACGTGATATCAGACAAGAGTATAAACACGGTAATCAACTAAAAAAAAATCAAGTAACTGATACAAAAGAAATCAGCAACGAGGTTGTACTTGGGCAAATTTGGGCTATTCAATTAGGCTTATGAACCTTAGATAAGGGCGACATCTAGGGAGAGATAGACAAAGCCTTAGGTCTTCAGAGGCTAGCGTTAATCATACTGCTAGGTCTTGGGCCCAGCAGTTGAGCCACCACTCGCATTACCCTAGCTCTGAGACTAGTGAATCAGAGATGTCTCAAGGGATGGACAGACCTACAGGAAGTTCGGGTGTGCCGTATCTGTATAGGGTGGAAGGCCCCTACAAGACACAGCTGGAATACCTTAGGACCAACCGATTAGGTGCTAGCATCTATGAGGACGGCCTAGGAAGATCAGTGGTCCAGATGAAAAACCCTGACCAATCCATAGGACTAGAGCACCCAGCTGTCAAGTTTGAAAACGGAGCATACCTAGACAAGGAGGGGACAATATATGTAGTCACCATTCACCCAGATAGGACAGATGAATTTGGGAATGTGATCTCAGAAGCGGATCTAGGTGACCTGGAGCAAGGAAACATGGGTGTAGAACCTAGAACCCCCCGAGGCAAATCTGTTCTCACTAGGATTATCACACCAGAGTGGATTCCCCAAGACAATAAGAGCATAGATCTACTCCTGAACCGAGAGACTGATGAAGCCTTTTGGAGATATAGATCTAATCAACCGAGTGAGGTAGGAACAATCATGATATATGAGTTCAAGGATCCTGATAGCCCAGGTAGAGTGACCTACTTAGATCACGCTTCAGAGAGGATCTTTGTGGTTACAGGAAATGATAGGCATGCTTACACTTGGAAAGGTGAATTCATTTTCCCCCAACCAAGATCGAATGTGTCATTTGGTCACCAAGGAGCTGGAACCTCCCACACTCATGGAACTCAAAGAGACAGAAGTAGAGATAGGCCAGAAGTGAGCTTTGCCAACCTAGAGGGCAGAGAAAGAACGAGGACGGAAACAAATAGAGTAGAACCTGAGGTACTTAGAGCTCCCGAATCAAAGAAATGCGGATGAGTTCCCTCTACCACGACCTAGAGAGCACACAAGGACCTTGAGACCGACTCAGCTAGTTAAGTCCATGAAGAACTACTTCGATGGCACTGGAGATCCATATGATCATGTGGCTGAGTTCAGGCAAGTCTTGAGAGCTGAACAAGTTGAAGATCTGTTCACGCAGTACAATGCCTTTGGTCTAACCCTTAGGAACACTGCCCCTGACATGTGTTACAAGGCTGATGGAGCGAGACAACCGCAACCGCAGAAGAAGGATAAACAAGACTTGTGGCTGAAATGACGGAGATGTAGGAAATTTTGCAAGAGTCGGTAGATGAAGAATGCGAAAGCAATAAAAAGCAGAAGACAGGAAGAGAAAAGAGTTCTGTCGTCGCGTCGTCGCTTTGTTAGACTGGTGGAGCAGAGTTTACTATGTTAACAGACTCTTGGAGTAATAGTTAACTGGAATTTATTTGAGAGAGACAGAAGGTTAGATACATCTCTGTTCTGTTGAGTATTGTAGTGAATAGAGTTGATCACATCGAAACTGAAGTGTTCAGAGACCGCGAGTATCATATTTTAAGACGGTGTATAAGATATTGTTGAGTATATTGAGTACTGTTCCATTCTACTCATATTTAATTATTCTGCTATTCTTTGGTTGAACCGATTCTCATTGGGTAGCTTGTGATGTTGTGAGTCTATTTGATGATCGGTTATATACGATGCGGTATCTTTTGGCTATGAGATTGTGTATTGATTGTCCTGCGTGAGACTGTGTAAGAACAGAGTTTAGTACCTTTTCGGTTAAGTAACCAGGATTTTATATGATAATCGGCGATCATTGAGTATTCGATAAGGATCTGTGTGTGGACAGAAGTCTTAGTAAGTCATTAATTGCGGTAGAAATCTATGATCTGAGTCAGTATACGAAAAGTTTAATATAATCTCGATCCGAGTTGTCTGTGCATTTCATTCGGTGTGTTTAGTTGTCACATGAAATCGTCTTATTGAGGAGTATTTTGAGAAGAGCGTATTCTCGTAGTTGTAAGTTTCGGCAGAATCACTGTGCTATTACCATAGTATATTCATGGCCGAACATTCTAACGCTTATCATACCGAGGAGTAGTCAGTATTCAAACTCACCCCCTATGTTAAGAAGTGAGAAAATACTTGCGATTGTGTAAGGGATTGGGAAAATAGTACAGGGCCTCTGTTTAACAGACCCCTACCACTCCCAAGAACCCGAGGACCCGATAATACTCGTCCGAAAGTTGGATTAAAGTATTATCGTCTAACACATGGTTTCAGCCACTAAACGAGAGGCAGTTCAAGAGCATAGATCAACTTCTAGAGGCATTCATTATCGAATTCTCTAAAAGTGGCATAAGACATAACACTTCCTCGCTGATTCATAGCTTCAAGCAAACCCCTCAAGAAACCGTGAGACTTGTTGGAAGAAGATTTAGGCAATACTTAGAGAGATGCCCCGTCCCTGAGTTACCCACGCCAGCTAAGCAAGTGGCTTTGTTCTTGGATGGATTGCTAAGTACCAAATTGAGATCATATGTGTACTTGATGGACCCTAGGACCATAGAAGAGTGTGTACGCATGTGCATTGACATCGAGGATAACCTAGGGGAGGAATTAGAGCTTTCCAAGGTATACAAAGATTCAGATAGTGCCTCTAGCCTCTCTTCCACGCAATCCACATCAATTGAGGAACTTGCAGAGAAAGTAGCTCAGAAATTAGGTGTCACTAGCAAACAAATCCCAAGATTCGCCCCAGTGAAAAGATGTTATACTTGTGGAGGTGACCACATGGCAAATGTATCTCCCATTATGGCTCAACCCCAAGTAAATCCTAGTAGCCAGTACTGCACCATAGAACGAAGATACACAAATCACACAGCACAAGACTGCCCATACAATAAGCAAGCAGTTAGGCAAACCTACCCTCAGCCATACCCTCAACAAGGCAGATATCAGAGTCAATACCCACCACAACAGTATCCTAGGCCTCAGCAAAAGTACCAACCGCAATATCAGACCCAGCTGAGACCCCAGCCAGTGCTAGCACAGCAACCACCTGCTCCCACTAATGTGATCCCGATAAAGTATGCTGCTGTAGAAGAAAACCTGAATAGAGCCATAGTCCCTGTAACACCATTGCTTTCTGAAAGTGACCCGAGTGACCATAGCTTTGATTCGATGCATATTGACAGCCCTCAGGCCTACTACATGCAATCTCCTGAACATGGTGAGTCCTACTACAGTGAGGAACCGAGTGAACCTATTTGGAAGCCCGAGTATGCTAATGTCATGTACGCAAACCCCAACTCTAGACCTCAACCTAGGCAAGTAAGACCCCCATTCCCTAGAGGACCATGCTACAGATGTCAGGGAGATCATCTCACTCGTGATTGTCCCTTGCTTCCACCTACACAACCCCAGTCAATGACGATCCAGGGCTTTTGCCAAGAATGTGGAAAGGAGCATCTCTTACGAGATTGTCCAAAGAATCCCAGCAATATGCCAAAAATCACTCCCATTAACGTCATTGGGTTAGTTGTAGACTCCACAGGGAGTGTGACTTCCACTGCACCAGTGCAAGTGATCACTAGAGCCCAAGCCTTGCAGCAGAACCAAAGTGTAGGCCAGGAAAAGAGCCCAGATGTTAGTGAAACAGAGAGCATGACAAAGAAGAGGACTAGAGCTTGGAGAGATAGTCGTGAAAGAATGAAAAGACAATGGGCAAAGAAAATGAGTGAACTTGAGGAAAGCCTAATAGAAACGAGAGCCAGGATAACCGAACTCACATCTCAAACTCCCTCTCACACTACCCCACCACCACCATTCCCATCTCCATCCGACCCACCACCTTCCAACCCACCTCACACAATTCCACCACCCCCAAGAGTAGGATCAGTCCTAGCAGATCCCACTCCCGAGGACCTTAATATGATGCTTAAAGCATATCAGGCCAGAATCCAAGATGGGCCAAACATAACTGATCATGAAAAATGTTACCCTAGAGCAGAACTAGAGCTTGAACAAACCAAAATTTGTGCAAAGATGGTGGAATTGGCTCAGACCATGTTTGAAGCCAGTCGCTTATTTAACATCTCTAGTTCAGCAAAGAAACAGTTGCACTTTGATGGACTGTTAGAAAGAATAGAGAAGCTAATTGCACAATCAGAAAAGGAACCCGCCTCTCAACACAAGGACAAGGCAAGTGAAAGGGTAGATCTTCCTGCCCAGGAAGCCTATGTGCCTAACTCTACGGAGCCAGACACATCATCTTCTATGAATCGGTTCACACCAGAATTCCTACGCGAGATTCAAGAAGACAAATGGGTTAAAGAGAGTGAAGTCCCTCCTCCCATTGAACTTGTGGATGATGCACACGACCAATTCCCATAAGACATCCCATCCATTTATGAGGAGCAGGAGAGCACCCAGTCTCAAGAAAGATTAGACTTTGAGTCTAACTCTCTACAAGAATTACCCCACTTCACAGGCCCATGGGAAGCTAAGTCTACTTGTATGAGAGCACCCACGGTCATGGTATGAAATGAGGACTCAGTCATACCTAGGAACCAAGAGGTAGTGAAAAACACTAAAGTACAGTGCAACCTCACCTTAGAAGAGCTACTCAAAGTAAGGCCAAAGCTATAGAAACATGTAGCCAAACAAGTACCAGAAATAGCAAAACCTCGTTCCCAGGTAGGATCCCAGAGAACAGTGCCAAAAATACCATTGGACAAGATAGGGGACATGAGTGAGGGCGAAGAGGGAAACACATATCTTCCTATCACCCATCAAGGATACACCACCAAGGCCATTTTAGACTCAGGCACAGGAGTTGCAATTGCTACCACTTCCCTATGGAAGCGTTGGGGCAAGCCAGCACTCAGGCCCACGAGGATGAAATTGCAAATGGCCGATGGTCACAAAGAGAGACCCTTAGGGCTGTTAGAAGGAATCACTCTCACCACATGTGGTGTAGATTTCGAGCACACGTTTGCTATCTGTGATTTTAGCAAGAACCATGCCTATGAAATGATCTTGGGACGACCTTTTATGCGACAGTTGCAAGTGGTACAGGACTGGGGAACCAATTCCTTGTACCTGCAACACTTGGGTGTTACGACCAAAGTGAATCTCAAAGATTACTCTCATAGAGATGTCCCTCCTATCCAATGGAATCCCATCCATAGAACCAAAGATGATACGGAATCGGTGCATTCCATGCATTCCATAGGATCAGGATCCTCATGGATGCATGAAGACACCCACTTATGGATGTGCAAAGTAGCAGTAGAAGAAGAGAACAGAGAAGAAGCCAGAGAGATAAGTGCAAAAGAAACACATAGATCAATTCAAGACCCAGCCTATGCACATGTAGTCTTTCCTAACGAAGAATTTGAACCCCACGGCTGGGCAGAAATCCTAGCAACAGTGGATGTAGCCATCAATGAACAATGGACACCTCACTGTGATGAAGATGGCTATGACATTTCAGTCTTCTCCATAGAGCCAATCATGGGAGAGGCAGTGTTAGAAGAGTGTGAACCTAGCCCAGATGCATTTGAGGATGCAAGTGACTCCGATCTAGAGTCAATCATCATGGACCCACCTTTTGCATCAGATGAAGAATACTTCTATGAAGTAGAATTTCAACCCCAGAGGCATGGAGAGCTTACAAATGATGTAAGGCTAGCCACACATGTGACCCCGAAGGAAGAAAGAAAGAAAAGAAAGAAGAGAGAAGTCACACCAGAAGCGGAAGAATCTTTGTTTGAGGTCCCGGAAAATTTTAAGAAGTATGAGATAGATGACAGGAGAGTCATGATCAGAATGCCTAAACAAGAGGCGCAATCAGGGGAGGCCTATGATAACAAAGAAACCACCAAGAAAATAGTGGTAGCCATGGAAGAAGGAGAAGAGAGATGCACGTACATAGGCCATGACCTGACGAAAGACGAAGAGCACGAATTGATAGCCTTGCTAAGAGAATACAGAGATGTATTCGCTTGGAGTTACAAGGATTTGAAGGGTGTTGATCCAGACATATGCTCACACACTATCCCCATGACCTCAGATGCTAGGCCCTCTAAGCAAAAGCTATACACATATAATGATAATTATGCTCCCAAAATCAAAGAGGAGATAGATAGACTGGTAGAAGCTGGATTCATCTATGAAATTGAGCACACTGAATGGGTATCCCCCATTGTTGTGGTGCCCAAGAAGAATGGCAAGCTGCGTGTATGTATTAACTTGAAGAAGGTCAATGCAGCCACAATTCGGGATAACTATCCGCTTCCTATCACAGAGCATCTGGTACAGCTTCCTTGATGGATTTTCGGGCTACAATCAGGTAGCCATAGCTCCAGAAGATCAGCATAAGACGGCTTTTGCCACTGAATGGGGCATTTTTGCCTTTAGAGTAATGCCATTTGGGCTTACCAATGCACCAGCTACCTTCCAGAGGCTGATGTGCCATGTATTTAAAGAGTTCCTGAGGAAGAACTTAGAAGTCTATGTTGATGATCTCTGTGCTCATTCCAACATTAGGCAAACCCACATTCCTGAACTCAGACAAATCTTTGACAAATGTAGAGAATATCAAGTCTGCTTGAACCCAGAAAAATGTGTTTTCATGGTCAGGCAAGGCAAGATTTTAGGACACATAGTGTCAAAGAATGGCATATCCACTGATGAAGAGAAAGTAAGAGCCATAGCAGAGTTACCTAGGCCAAAGAATGTCAAGGAAGTACAAGCTTTCATGGGGCATTGTGGTTATTACCGACGGTTTATACACATGTATGCCATCATAGCAAAGCCTCTGTATGGACTTTTGACTAACTTTGAGTGGACTGATGAATGTGAGCATTCCTTCAATGAGCTTAAACGGCGATTATGTTCAGCACCAATCTTGACCACACCAGATTGGAATAAGCCTTTCCATGTTGTTGCTCTAGCACAATGGTGAGAACCACGTTAAGAAGCTCCACCTCCTTAATGTCAATCCGCGAAAGAGATAGGAGTGATATGAAGATCGTGAATGTGAGATGAAGTGAGAGTGAAGGTGAGAAGCATAGAAATGCACACACACATACACACACACTACGAAGAGACAAGCAAGACACAATGGAAGGTGAGAAATCAACTCTATTACTCAAGAACACTATTACAAGCTCAAAATAACTCTAAGCTCTTCTCTACTCAAACAAGCTAACCTCAAAAATGAGCTCTCTAGCTCTTTTTATAGTTTCTAGACTAGTTTTGACCGGTTTCACATCTAGTGACCGGCATAGTTAAAAAATAGGTCCTAGATGCTATTTGAAAGGGTAAACGGTGTCTAAAAATAACAAAAATTAATACGCTCATTCTACCTAAGCTCCTCAAGCTCGTGGACTCCTCGGCTTGCACAAAATGGAGCTATGGATTACAAAATTGGGTTTTCTATGTTACATATGTTACAATAATGATAAAAATCACTGTTGGAGGTTTTTGGAAAGTATTTGAAAACATAATTCTTTGAAAAAAGATTCCACTGGCTTCCTGCTCCGTCGTTACATGCTTCCGCGTCGTCTGTGCCTCTGGCTGCTGCCAACACCCCCCTCCCTCTCGCTTCTGTCGTCCCTGACAGAACCTTGTTGTGAGGTCTGCCGGATATAGTTCTGTAGGAGGTCTTGAGCGAGGGTGTGCTCGGAGATACGAATGCCTCGGGCCAGGTCGGCCTCGAGTTTCTCCCAATCTATTGGTTGTGGTTCTTCCGGTGGCGGGAGCTGATAGTGTGTGGAATAGACCATTCCTTCACAGGCAAATAAGTGTAATAAATGTGTAGGCCTGCTTATGAATACCTCTGAATGGTATTCCCAGAAGCTGGTTGTGAACATCTCTTCAAAAGTCTGCTTGTAGCACGCCGGTAGGTATTTTATTCTGCAATGTCAGGCATAACACACCCGTAGCGATCGCGTTGTACTCATATCATATACCAGATCGAAATTGCCATGCTCAAAGCCCGGAGTGTTTACATGAGGTGCCTTGATGCGTCGGAAGACTTTAAAAATCATTTGCATCATGTCAAAGATTTTGACAGTCATATGTGCCGCTATATCGTCCATATGCTTTAATCTAGGGAGCCAGTGGCGAATTGTAGCCATCATGTAGCCTACAGTTGGTAACTCAATGGGTGGCTTAAAATAGGGGTAATTCAACCAATCCTGGCACTGCTTATTGTTTTGTACCTTAATAGCAAAGGCAGTCTAGGAGCGGCGTCGTGGTACTGGTCCCCAGCATGGGTTGTACTTTAAGTGCAAAGGTGTCTTTACCCATGTACTCATCATTTATGGATACTACTGTAGTAAATCTGTGCGCCACTCTGGTTGATATATCTCTCCTTGCTGTGCATCAAGTGGCAAATCGTCCTCTTCGAATTGAGTCGCATGCGATGCTTTCTTACCTGTTTCCTTCTCAATGGCTAACTGGTATTCAGCCATTAACATAAAATACGGTTTATATTGTAGCTCATGCCCAGATATGTATCGTCGCGGGGCCAAATGAGCAAAGAATGGAGACTGTAAAATTCTTTCTTCGATCATCACCATGGCATGTAATTGTGCCTCTACTCTAGCTGAGTGCGTTGTTCCAAGTTCCTCAATTGTCTTCATCCACGCGGGGGTCGGGAGTTCGTAAGTCATCTGGCCTTCGGCCGTGACGCGTCCGCCTGGGATGGGTTGTGGCTCATACGCCTCTTCAAACGTTTCCTCCACTGGGATGGTGACAGTTTCTTTCTCAGCTGGTAGCTCAGGTGGGGAATCTGGCCTTGGTTGTGCTTCATATACTGCAATCCTTGATTCAAGGTTTGATACCTGGGCCCGTAATGCGTTGAGTTCCTCTAAGATGTCAGGAGAGGGGTCCACAGGTGCTGGTATGTCTTGGTGTGCCAGTGCTCGTAACTGGAGTAATTTATGATCTTCTTTGAGTTTCTGTAACTCCTCGTTCATGCGGTCGTAGTCATCTAGCAGTCTTACATGATCTTCTAGCAGCATCCTCATCGAGTCTGAGGGAATGGCTTTGAACCGACTAGGACTGAGTGGTTGGTCTGGATGGTCTAGCGCTGCTTTTAAGTTTTCTCGATTCTGGTCCTGTAAGCGCTGATTTTCTTCCTTTGCTACTGCTAGATGTCTTCTGAGTAAGCCCATGTTTCGTGTTTCTTAATAAGTTATCCAGGTCAGCAGTGGCTTCCTTGGTCTTTTCTTCATTTTCTAGATCTAATTTATGATAGGCCTCTCGTAATTCTTGGTAGCGGCTGTTTAGTGAGGCATTCTCAATAGACAATAAATTAAGCTGTGACTGTAAGTCATGGGTTGTCCTTTGCAGCTGCTGGTAATTATCGCCAAGAGATGTGAACTCATCTCTTACTTGCGTCATACACATGAACATCTGTCGAAATGCATTATCTACAGTGGGTGATAGTATTAATGGGGTGCTAAATGAAGATGCAGTGGGTGTAGATGCAAAGGGAACGGGGAATGGGGGTGGGAAGGTGGATGTTGTGGTGATTGTGGAAAATTGTGAGGTGCCTAAATATGTTTGTGCCGTGAGTGAAGTGAGTGATGGTGCAATGGGTGGTGAGATGTCCATGTCATTGGACGTGTCCAATGCGGTGACCGTGAATATGGGTGTGACTGTGGGTGCTTATGCTGGTGTAAATACGGGATTTACAAAGGTTGAGGAGTAGTCTACAGGGGGATTGGCTGGTGTAGCTGGGTGGAAAGGGGAAAGAGGGGTTATAGTGGGTCGGGAAGGTGAGACTGGGGAGAAGGTTAATGGCGGTGGGAATGGGAAAAGGGGTCGTGGAGGTGTGGGGAAGGACGGGAAAGATGGATGGAGGAATGGGTTGGAGAGAAAGGTGGATATGTGAGGGGGTAGACTGGGTCTAATGGGTGCAGGAATTGTGGGGTGAGTGGTCGTAAAGACGATTTCTTCTACGTCACTAGCGATAGAAGATGTTGGTCGGGGAGAAGGAGGGTGAAGAGGGGAGGCTGGAGGGATGGGTGTTGATGGAGGAACGGTTGGCGTGGTCGGTACTTCAGTGACTACTGAGGTATGTACAGTGGTAGTGCGGGGTGGGGAATCTACAAGGATGGTTTCTGCTGCCAACGAGCTTTCGGGGACGAGACGTGCCTCCCTGGCTTGTTCTGAAGACTGTGCTCCTGTTGGTACATGAATGTATTCGTCGGGCTTTGAAAGTAGTCGGACTATGCGGGGGTCAAACTGTGGTAGTGGCTTTCTTTGCAAGTACCTAAGTGCTTCGTTGGAGCCTACTGATTTGACCAACTCTCTAAATCCTGTGATGTATGCGTCTTCGAATCCGCCTGTGACAAGTTCCTATTCTATTATTGCTTGACTCTCTTCCTCAGTCAGCTTTTTGAGTGCCCAAACTTTTTCCATAGTTCTATACAGCTTCTTAATAGCCAGTGTGTAAGCTGCTGCTTCCAAGTTTCATCTTCATGGGTACTTGTATCACCATGTGTGTCTGTTTGTTGGCCTTGGCCATCTGTCTGTTCATGCTCTTGGGATTCGTGAGTGCCCTGGCTGGCTTCGTCATCTCCTTCGTCGTCATCGGTTGCTGTCCTTTCGTCATCAGAGCTAGACACGATCTGTCCTTGTGGCTGATCCCGGGGTGTGGTGGGATAGCTGGGCCTTTCAAATTCTTGAGAAAACATTTGTCCTTCTGAAAACTGGGACTCATTGGAGAAGGCATTGGGCATCTCAAAATCAAACGTTGTGTCTAGCGGCGCTCCTTGTTCTGCTTCTAAATGGGGTATTGGAAAAGAGAAAGCTTCCGCACCAATGGTGGTGGGAACTTCTGCTGCCGTGGTTGTAGGTTTTGGAGCAGTGGCTGCTTGAGGTGCAACAGTACTGGTGGTGCCCTCCGGCGTAACTGGTCTTGATAACCGTATACGAATTGGTGGTACCGTGGGAGTGGCTGCTGTCGGTGACTGCTCTGGAGATGGTTGTGGTGAGGGTGATTCCGGGACTTGTAAGCACGGGATAGTGCCTCTCATCCGCTTTCCTGCTCGTCCTTTGCTGGCTTTCCTTGCTTTCTTTGTGGTTCCTTTAAATGCTTTCAGCTCCTCACTTGTCATGGCACGCTCAATCGGCAGGTCATATGCCAAGCACATATATATAATCCTTGTCAGTGCACAACATCCATTGATGACTTTCTTTCGTTCCCATCTATGTTGGGCCAAGTAGAGCTGATCAATTATCCAGCTAGCTAGATCAACCGTTTGAGGTCCAGTACATGCTAAGTATAATCCAAACCAGATTCTTTTGTGGGGCATGGTAAAACGATCCTGAGCTGGGAAAGCAAAATGCTGCATGCATATCCGTAATGGCTTGGAGAGCTCAGGGGTTATAGCTGAAATATCCTCCCACTTAGTAACGTCACCACGTTTCATCGGCTCTGGAACTAGCCGTTCTCGTTCCGTCGGAGTGTGCGTTCCATGTATTTTGAGAGTTGCGCGAATTAAATCTTTAGACAGATAAAACCTTCTGAATGGAGGATCATCTACCAAGGATGATAACATGAATGTTCCGGGTAGATCCTTGTTCTCTGAGGCTGTCAAGGTGGTTACTAAGTAAAAGCATCTGTAAAAATCGGGTTTAGGTAGAGGGTCACTAAAATATTCTGTAAATCCCGCCCGTGCCCAAACGTGCGTTAAATCTTGTGTATTCTGTAGTCCTTCAAATTCTCGTGAAAAGAACTGGTACTTGGCCCATGTGCGAAGATCAAAGGCCAAATTGGCCTCAAATATGAAATCAGCGTCTGCTAAGGGTCTTGCTAGGCCTTGAAACCAGTGAGAGTTACGATGAATCTTCTCAGTATACCCTCTAGGAGGGTCGTCGATGGGCATGGGTCCTGGAAAACCTTGAAACTCTGGTGGTTGCATCGTCGGATGAGATTCCGCAAGTAATTCTCCAATATGGGCCATCGGTGCACTGGGGCCAGCTGCTGATGGTCCTTCTTCGGTTTGCATGATGACTGACGAGCTAATGAAAAAGATCTGCTACAAAAGATTAGCACATTATTATGGAAATTAAATATGATCCCATTAAGGTGAGACCGCAATCCCTTTCCATAACCGATGTGTAACCCGTGTAGCCAAGTGTCGTGAAGTGATTGATGCAATGATTTTTTGCAGAGCTAATGCATGTCTCTAGACACCTACATGGTCAGATTATGCATACATTTCTTGATGAGCTTTTATTATGCGTGATGTGGGGTTATGGTGTGTGAATTTATACAGGGTTTAGTTGAGGGTGAATTATTACAAGGGTGGTGTTTAAACGGGTTGGGAGAATTGTTAGATAAGGGGGTACAAGAAGACGTCTGGATAAGTTTCGGTATCCATTTCCTAAGAGTCTTTGAGTGGGTGGTGTGTTTCTGCTGAGGGACAAAAAGTGGTAGCGGGTTTGGTGGTATTGAAGGATGGAAAGATTTCTGAGGGGTATATATTACATGGCTTGAGGGTTGAGCTATAATACATTGTTTGGGTACCCAAATCTGCGTGGGTGTGGGTCGATAGATAAGATACTTCTTGGCGATCCAAATCTGTCGAGTATTTGTACTTGTAGAAGAAGATCGAGGGGACTTAAAATACTGACTCTGCTTTTTTTCAAACTTTGTCCTGTTCTTGTCTGCAGTGTTTCCAATAGACTGTGGTTGCTGTCCTTTTGGCACCCATATTTGTTTCGTGCCACTTACTTTGTGTTGCTGAGACTGCTTTACTCTTTGCGTTGTCTGGTGGTGTCATCGGTCTGGGTTCCTCTGTCGTGGTTGACTCCTTCGTGGTTGGGTTTGAGAGGTCCATTGGACGCTCTGCTTTGGAAAAGAAGGGAGATCCAACACTTGCGTGACCTGCCCATTAGGAAGTGATTCATTATTTTTCTTTAATCTAGGCCAGTCCGCAGCAAGTTTGGAAGGATGAGCACCGCAGGGTATTGTGCTCATTTGGCCGCTGATGGAACCCACCTGACCATTGATTGTGTCCATCTGCCCTAGCGGTTGGGTAGCTGCCCCTTCTAGTTTGCAGGAAGCCCCAGGGAAGATCTCCTGACGTCCTTCTGATTGACAAATGTCTATAGCCAAGCCCGAGTGGGTTGGTGTAGACGTAACGTGACTGATCTGACCCAAGATCTTCCAATCTTCCGTCGCATGCATTTCATAGGGTCTAGGGTTACAAACCTCAGTCGGAATGTCGTTAGGGAAGTCAAGCGGTATCACTCGCTTCTGCTCTAAGGTTCCAATCTGTAAGGAGCCTTGTCTAAGATTTAGGTCCACTGAGTGATCGTATAGCCAATCTTGGCCAAGGATTAGGGGTTCTATCAGGTCATCATCATGGCACACTAGTAGCTTCGCTGTCATGGTCACTTCGTTTATGAGGATAGGAAGGTCCACCTCACCCATGCAAGGGGTTTCCATGCCTCCTAGCCCTATGAGGTATGCCTCGATTGGCCGCATTTCTATTCCTGAATCCTTATAGTGGGACCATCTAATCGCACTAGTCGCAGCACTTGAGTCAATTAAAGCCCTGAGCTCTTGGCAAGGATCAATCGTCCTGTGTTACATGGCTTGTTGACTAAATACAATAGGGCTTGATGATCTGTAAAGAACTTGAATTTGTTGGCCAACAAGTAGTGTCTAAACTTCTTTACTGCGTAGATCATTCCTAATCCTTCTCGTTCCGTCGTGGTGTAATTTCTTTCAGCTGCGTTCAATTGTCTGCTCGCGTAAGCTATGGGGAGATCTATGCTACCTTCATTCGTGGGTTGTGCTAACACACATCCTATGGTGTAATTGGATGCATCCACATGTACATGGAATGGCTTACTCCAATCTGGGGTGGTCAATATAGGTGCTGAGCACAAGCGTCGTTTAAGTTCATTGAATGAATTTTCACATTCATCTGTCCATTCAAAATGAGTCAAAAGAGAGTACAATGGCTTGGCTATAATTGCATACATGTGTATGAATCTCCTATAATAACCGCAATGGCCCATAAACGCTTGTACCTCTTTGATGTTCGTCGGCCTAGGTAGATCCGCAATTACCTTCACCTTTTCCTCATCCGTAGAGATTCCATTTTTTGACACAATGTGTCCTAGAATTTTGCCTTGTCTGACCATGAAAACGCATTTTTCTGGGTTCAAACAAACCTGATATTCTCAACATTTGTCAAATATTTGTCTTAACTCTGGGATATGTGTCTGTCTTACATTTGAATGTGCACATAATTCATCGACATAAACTTCCAAACTCTTGCGTAAGAATTCCTTAAAAACATGACACATGAGTCGCTGGAAAGTGGCGGGTGCATTTGTTAAGCCAAATAGCATTACACGAAATGCAAATATGCCCCATTCAGTGGCAAAAGCCATCTTGTGTTGATCCTCTGGAGCAATGGCTACTTGATTATAACCTGAAAAACCATCAAGGAAGCTGTAAACTTCCTTGCCCGCAACTCTTTCCAATAAGTGCTCCGTGATAGGAAGAGGGTAACTGTCTCTAATCGTGGCGGCATTAACTTTTTTAAGGTTAATACACACGCAATTTTCCGTTCTTCTTGGGCACAACCACAATGGGAGATACCCATTCAGTATGCTCAATTCAGTTTGCATCTGGAGTCATAGGGATTCTATGAGAACATATATCTAGATCTACTCCTTTCAGATCTTTGTAACTCCAAGCGAACACATCTCTATATTCGCGCAATAGGGCAACTAGCTCTTCTTCTTCTTCCTTCGTCAAATCATGCCCTATGTAGGTACACTTTTCTTCTTCTCCTTCTATAGCAACTATTATTTTCTTGGTTTTCTCTCGGTTATCATATACTTGTCCGATCACTCATGATTGGCTCTATCGTGAAAACTCAAATGTCATAGCCATCCTCGTCACAGTGGGGTGTCCATTGTTCTTCATTGATGGCTACGTCCATGGTTGCTAGGATTTCTGCCCAACCATGGGGTTCAAACTCTTCATCTGGGAATACTACTGGTGCGTAAGCTGGATCTTGAAGGGTTTGTGGATGTTGTTCTGCACCTAAGGTCCTTGCTTCTAATCTTTCTTCCTCTTGTTTTGCAACTTTACACATCCATAAATGAGTATCCTCATGCAACCAAGAAGGATCTGATTCTAATGAGTGCGCGGATTCCGTCTCTACCTGTGTCTTATGGATGGTATTCCATTGTATTGGGGGTACATCTCAATGTGAATAGTCTTTAAGGTTGACTTTGGTAGTCACTCCTAAATGTTGCAAGTACAAAGAATTAGTTCCCCAATCTTGTACAATTTGCAACTGACGCATGAATGGTCGTCCCAATATCATCTCATAAGCATGATTTTTTGCAAAGTCACAAATGGCGAAGGTATGCTCAAATTCTACACCACAAGTGGTGAGGGATATGCCTTCTAGTAAGCCTAATGGTTTTTCTATGTGTCCGTCAGCCATTTGTAGCTTCATCCTGGTGGGTCTTAATGTTGGCTTACCCCAATGTTTCCATAAAGCGGTGGTAGCTATGGCTACTCCGGCTCCTGAATCTAAGATGGCTTTCGTGGTGTAGCCCTGATGGGTTATCAGAAGATAAGTGTTACCTTCCTCTCCTTCGCTCACATCTCCAATCTTTTCTACAGGTATCTCTGGTACCTTATTTTGTGATCCTATTTGTGAGGGAGTAGTAGCAAGCTCAGGGAATTGATTTGCTACATGTTTCCACAATTCTGGTTTTACCTTTAACAACTCCTCTAGAGTGAGATTACACTGTACTTTAGTCTTCTTGATCACTTCCGTGTTTCTAGGGATTACTGATTCTTCATTCCTCACTATTATCGTGCGTGCTCTCATACTAATAGACTTTGCTTCCCAAGGTCCTGTGAACTGAGGTAATTCTTGTAAAGAATTAGATTCAAAGGCTGTGTGTTCACTCAGTTGTTCCTCCTCTACATCATTGTAAATAGAGGGGATATCTTGGGGAAATTGTTCCTGCAAGTCATCTATTTCTTAAATAGGAGGATGAGTTCCTTGTTCTGTTCTCCACTTCTCTTCTTGGATTTCTCTCAAAAATTCATGTGAGTACCTATGTATGGAAGACAAATTGTCTTGACTTTCTGTATTGGGTACTTGAGACAGGGATGGTGCATTATTTTCCTGTGTCTCTCGGACAATAGGGTTCCTAAGCTGATCCTTTTTCTCTTTGCTCTCTATCAAGTATTCTAGCCTCTCCATTAGTCCTTGAAAGTGTAATTCCGGTTTTGCCATGTTATTCCAATTAAGATATCTAGAGGCTTCGAACAAAGCTTGTGCTAACTCTACCATCTTCATGCAAAGTTTAGTTCTCTCAATTTCTAGATCAGCTCGAGGGTAGTTTTTGCTCATTTCAGCTACCTGAGGTCCCTCTTTTAATCTAGCCTGATATGCACGAAAGATCATGTCTAGATTTTCTGGTATGGGTTCCGCTAAAACTGATCCTGATTTCTGAGCTGGGTTCTCTTGATTCAATTCCTGTGAAGTCAATTCTAGGATTTTGGCTCTAGATTCCTTCAAACTTCCTTCCAACTCAGTTATCTTTTTACTCCATTTTCTCTTAATTCTTTCTCTAGAATCTTTCCAAGATTTTGTCTTTTTATTGCTAGATTCAGCAACTTCACTACTTCCGGTTGTTTTCTCCTGATTACGCTATTGGTTTCGTAAGAGCTCCTGGGCTCTTGTTATAGCTTGGATAGGCACGTATGTAGGGTTGGATCCATCTGCATTGTTTACAATACCTATCACGTTGATCGGTGTCACATTTGAAGCGATAACTGGGTTCTTAGGACAATCTTTGATTATGTGCTCTTTGCCACAATCGGCACAAAAGCCTTGGATGTTATAGTACTGTGATTGTCCTGCTATAGGAGGATGTGGACAATCCTTTATGAAATGATCTCCTTGGCACCTAAAGCATGGTCCTCTAGGGCCCTGTGGTCTTTGTTGTCTCAATTGGGGCCGTGGATTTGGGTTTGTGTACATCACATTAGCATAGTCTGGCTCCCAACTAGGTTCCACTGGTGGACTATCGTAATGATTTGTCTCCACATGTTCTGGTGACTCCGTGTAATAAGCGGGTGGACTATCTACATGCGTAGAGTCAAAACTGTTTGAGTTCGGGTCACTCTCTGTGATCAAAGGTGAAGAAGGTACTAAAGCCCTACTTAGATTCTCTTCTGCAGCAACGTATTTGACTGAGATGACATTCGCTGGTGGGGGTGGCTGCTGAGCTAAGACAGGTTGAGGTCTCTGTTGAGCCTGGTATGGGTAGTTCTGAGGAGGCCTATAGTAATAAGGCTGAGCATTGTATTGGCCTTGATACCTACCTGGCTGTGCGTATGCTTGTGGGTAGTTTTGTCTCACGGTCTGTTTGTTGTATGGGCAGTCCTGAGCCGTATGATTCGTGTATCTTCTCTCAATTGTACAGTATTGGCCACTAGGGTTGGCTTGTGGCTGTGTTGCATTGGGGCACACATTTGCCATATGATCACCACCACAGGTGTAACAACGCTTGTTCATTAGTACCCTAGGTTTACTAGAAACTCCTAGTTTCTGGGCCACTTTTTCGGCTAGGTCTTCTATCGAGTTACACAATTTTGTGGATGCTAGAGATGAACAGCCTGAGTCCTTATGGACCTTTGAGAGTTCCAACTCGTCTCCTAAGTTGTCCTCAATGTCTATACAAATTCTTACACATTGCTCTAGCGTTCTGGGTTCCTTTAGATACACATAGGAGCGTAGTTTCGAGCTCAACAAGCCATCTAGAAACAATGACACTTGTTTGGCTTGTGAGGGTAACTCTTGTACTGGACATCTTTCAACATATTGTCTAAACCTACGTCCTGCGAGTCTAACTGTTTCTTGAGGGGTCTGTTTGAAACTATGAATCAACGAAGACGTGTCATGCCTAATCCCACTTTTAGAGAATTCAGTGATGAATGACTCTAAAAAGTGATGGATGTCTTTAAATTGCCTTTGTTGCAACAGTTGGAACCAAGTTAAAGCTGTGTTCTTTAACGTTAGTCCAAATGCATTGTATTGCGTGAACATGTCTTCAACTTGTTCGGCTCTTAGTACTTGCTTGAATTCTGCAACATGGTCATAGGGATCTCCTGTCCCATCAAAGTAATTTTTCATGGATTTCACTAACTGAGTGGGTCTCAATATTCTTGCGTGTTCACGTGGTCTAGGTAGAGGAAAATCATCTCTACCACCTAGTATTCCATGATCTCTTTGTCTATCCAATCTATTAGTGTCCGTGGTTGTTCTATCTCTCCCTATGGGATGAGTGAAGCTTACTTCGGGTCTTTCTTTATTCTTTTCTCTTTGCATGCCATGGGCTGAGGATGTTCCTACCCCTTGTTGACTTGTATTCATGTTCGTTCTAGATGGAGGGAATACCAATTCACCTCTCCATGTGTATGTGTTTTTAGCGTGGTCAGGCACCACAAAGACACTTTCTGAAGTCTCATCCAGGTATACAACCTTTCCAGGTGTATCCGGGTCCTTGAACTCGTATATCGTGATGATTCCTACCTCACTAAGTAGTTCTATCTTGTATCTCCAAAAGGCTTCATCAGTTTCTTTATTTACAAACAACTCTATGCTTCTGTTGTCCTGAGGGATCCATTCTGGGATTAGTACTCGTGTCAGTACAAATTTCCCTCTAGGTGTCCTAGGCTCTTCTAATGGTTCTTTTCCTTAAGATTTAGTTTCCGTCTCTATCTGAATCACGCCAAACTCATTGGTATTGTTTGGCTGCGTACTTAAGATGTACATTGTTCCTTCCTTGTCTATGTACGCGTCTCTCTCAAATTTCACCACTGGACGTTCCAATGCAATGGGTTGATCGGGGTTGTGCATTTGCACCACTTGCCTTCTCAAACCATCCTCATAGATGCGAGCACCTAATCGGTTGGTTCGAAGAAACTCTAGTTGCGTTCTATAGGGTCCTTCTGGTTTTTCTAAATAGGCTACATTCGACCCTCCTTCTGGTCTTTCTGTGCTAAATGCCATTTCTGAATCGCTAGTATCTGAGCTCTCGTAGGGATAACTAGTGTTCAATTGTTGAGCCCACGATCGTTCAGTAGTTCTTAGACTTGCCTCTGATGATCTAAGGCTTCGTCGGTCTGATTTACCTATATGTTTGCCCGATCTAAGGTTCATTAATTTTCTTCCTTGTACACTCAATACATGCTCCGATCGTCAATGATTCTTTGTTATTACTTTCTTGATTCTTTTTAGATTCCTTTAGATTCTTGTCTTAATGTATGCATCAGGAATTCGACTTTCCGTGGTACTTTGAGTTCTCGTTCCGTCAGACTTATGTTCTTTCCTTTAGGTTTTCGTGTCACACACCTTTATCTTTAGTCTTGGACTTGATAAATTTAATTCTCTTGAACTTGAGGCGTTCCTATCGTCTTTAATCCACAATGCTAACGTTTATCCTAAGCTAAGAATTGACTGAGGGGGTTGAGTAATCTTCCAACCTCGAGTCTGCTTTTCTGGTTGCTCTGATGCCTAAGAAGCCGCGCTTCCCAAGCTTTATGCCCTTCACTGCCTTGCTTTGTTGCCTTTGATTGCCCTTGCTAGACCTGGAAAAATTCAATATTAGACCAACACACAGTTGGATGATCAAGCACTTGAGTATATACACCTTTTAAGTCCCTTCCCTTTTGCCCAACTTTTCAATGCTTGCCCCCTGGCTTTCTAGTCCCAAGCTAGGTCAACCTCAATTTAGCTTATCTAAAAATAGACGTATCCTTTAAGAAAAAAACAATTGAGGTCACGTAGTACTCGTCAAGAGCTTTCTAATGAGCTATTAAGCTCAAAAAACGGACTTCGGATGAAAAAGTTATGATCGTTCAGGCCCTGGGGGGTAAAAATTGACAAACAGGTTTTTCTCAAAATATGAGTTAAGGGGTCTCCTATGAGTCTAATCACCCAAAAATTTCCCAAAAATAGCCTCAAAATTGGCCAAAAAATGAAACCCTAAAATTTGCGATGGGGGTGCACAATCGCGATTGCGTGAGACAATCGTGATGGTCTGGGACCGTCGCGATGGCGTGAAGGTGAACAATCGCGATGGTCTGAAGTGCACGGTCGCGATGGTCCAAAAGTGAGCAATCGCGATGGCTCGATCAGGCGGACAATCGCGATGGCGTCAGTCAACGGTCAACGTGAACAATCGCGATGGTTCAAAGTGAACCGTCGCGATGGTCACAGATGCAATGGCGTGAGCCAATTGCGATGGTCAGGGCGCGATGGCTTGAGCCAATCACGATGGTCCAAAATTCGAGTTGTCGCAATGGTGTAAGGGTGTCGTCGCGATGGCGTGAGGTGCGAACCGTCGCGATGGTCTAGCTTGCCACGTGGCGCTGTCGGCGCGATGGCGTGAGCCTATCGCGATGGTGTGGGGTCAACCGAACAGTCGCGATGGTCTGCGAACCGTCGCGATGGTCCAAATGAACCGTCGCGATGGAGTGAGACCGTCGCGATGGTCCGGCCGAGTCGTCGCGATGGCGTGAGCCTATCGCGATGGTGTGACACAATCGCGATGGTCTGAGACCGTCACGATGGTCCACCAAAATGCAATTTTTTGAGATGCAGCTATGGATTCCTATACACGCAAGGGTCGCCTACACGGTGGTGAACTCGCCTTCCTCAAAATCCGAACTTTGCAGACCATCGCGATGGTCTGAACAGTCGGAAATTTCTGACAGAAACTGAAAATTTTACCTTTTCCAAGCTTTCCTGATGCACTGGAGCTCTGTACCTGCAAGAAAACTCAAGAAAACAAAAGCACATGCAAGCACAAAAGCTCTCTCTCACTCTCTCGCATGCACAAATGAGGGGAAATGAGGAGAATGGGTGGATATGGTGAATTTTCTGATTTTTTTGGAGATGAAGATGATAATGCGGTGATGAAGATGGAGTGTGGGGGAGGTGAAAAACACTAAAAACTAAGTAAAAACAACAACAAAAACTGAAATTTTTACCTTCCAACGCTACTTCTTGCTATACTCTTACCATCACACATTCGTCCTAGACTCGATCCCCGGCAACGGCGCCAAATTTGGTGTTGCTCTAGCACAATGGTGAGAACCACGTTAAGAAGCTCCACCTCCTTAATGTCAATCCGCGGAAGAGATAGGAGTGATGTGAAGATCGTGAATGTGAGATGAAGTGAGAGTGAAGGTGAGAAGCATAGAAATGTGTTGGATGTGATGGCTGGGTACAATCAGAAGATCAAGTTGGTGCTGCAAATCCTGCTTCACACCTGCCCTCCTTTCTCTTCAGATATGCTTAGGAGACTCCTTGAGCTTCCAAATGACACCAAGAAACTATATATGTGCTTTACAAATCAATTGTGTAATGACCAAATCAAAACAGATGATTTTGAACCTTCACAACTCCAAAAACTTTCTATTCCTGTAATGACACATGCTCAGTCTTAAGCTTAGTGTGACCAGTACACTTGCAATTGGATTAATTCCTTCTGGAAGTATTAAATTAACTTAACAAGCTACCATTAGCAAGTTAAATCACTCCAATTAACAAACTATGCACTGAGAATGATCTTTAGCAAAATCAGAGACACCCCCGACTTTTTAGGAACTACACAGAAATATACCAGTGACTGCCTCGACTGTGATTTCTCCCAATTGGCTGAATAGAATGACTTGAAATTTTGTCGTGTTGTAGAATGCTTTGAGCTGGTTCCAATGAGCTTTGAATCATCCAATTTGGTTCAGTAGATCTTGAGATATGCCCTGTTGAAGTTGACAGACTTGAAGATGGTCACTCAGAGAAAACAGAGATAATGACTATGAGTATATGTATTAAATCTATCAAATGTACATTCCCATTGGCAAGATATGTAATGCCTAATGGTACTCAGAGGTGTAGGCTAAAGAGTAGCTCTCACACACTCAATTATTTGCTTGGATTTGCCTCGGGAAGTGAGCAACAAGACCCGCGACTTTTTCATAGTCTTTTATAAGAGTTTTGAAGGAATTTGAATTTCAAATTCAAATGTAGGCTCCCTCAAATCTCTCATCTAAACATATGGAGATATTCTCTCCATTCATACCTTCCAATTTTCACGACTTTTGAAGGTGGGTGAGATTACAAGAAGTGAGTTAAGTCATATTGACTTTTACATTGGATAAAAAGGTAATAACCAATTAAGCATTGGTTCCTATGGTTCAAGGTTCATGTGCATACATCCTTCAAGGGTCCAAACTTTAGCTTTCCAAGGTTCCAAATTGTCCAAGCTTTATGTTGAGTCTTCAAGGCACAAATCAAAGCCAAGTGTGAAGGCTTGTTTGCACCAACAGCTCCCCCTCAAGCCAAACACTTGCTTGAGTCTTCATCTTTAGTCTTCAATGATATCCTGTAATCCAATCATGGATTTAAATCTGCATAGCTTGCTCCCATCCAAAGCTTTTGTAAGCAAATCTGCACATTGTATATTAGTAGACACATATGACAATTGGATTTCCTTACTAAGTAATTTCTCCCTCACATAGTGGTAATGAACCTCTATGTGTTTTGTCCTAGCATGATACACTGGATTAGCTGCTAGGTGAAGTGAACTTGTGTTATCACCAAATATGATAGGTGACCTTGTGTATAGGCCCAATTCTGAATATAATAGTTTCAACCATATGGCTTCTTGAGTGGCATTGGCTAGCCCTCTGTATTCTGCCTCAGTAGATGATAGAGCTACTGTGGGTTGTTTCTTGGATGACCAAGAAATTGGTTTATCACCTGCAAAGCATATGTAACCAGATGTACTCCTTCTGTCATCCTTGCAACCTGCCCAATCTGCATCTGAGTATACTTTGATATCAATGTCTTATGAATATGGAAAATACAAACCATGATTTTGTGTTCCCTTTAGGTACTTTACTATCTTCTTGGCTGCCTCCAAATGTGGTACTCTTGGCTTATGCATAAATTGGCTAAGTACACTAACACCATATGATATATCAATCCTGGTTAAGGTAGCATAATTAAGACTACCTACCAAACTTTGGTAACCTGTAATATCCTTGAGTTCTTCTCCTTCATGTGCACTGAGTGTGTGGTTGACTTCCATAGGAATGTTTGAGACTTTAGCTTCCTGCAAATTAAACTTCTTGACCATGTCCTAAATGTACTTCTTCTGAGTAATAAAGATACCTGAATTTGTGTAGACCAATTCAAGTCCTAGGAAGTACTTCAATAATCCAAGATCATTGATCTTGAATTCCTTCATCATTTGACTTTTGATGTGTCTAATTCCTTGAACATCATTTCCTGTAATAATGATGTCATCAACATAGACACACAAGTATATTACCTCTGAATTGTTCTTCTTTATAAACAATGAAGTATCTACTTTACTCATCACAAATCCTTGATCCAAGAGATAGGTTGTCAACCTGTAATTCCATGCTCTAGGTGCCTGCTTCAATCCATACAGAGCCTTCTTCAATTTACAAACATGATTTACCTTATTGGGATCTTTATAGCCAGGTGGTTGTGACATGTAGACCTCTTCAGATATCCATCCATTCAAGAATGCATTCTTCACATCCAATTGGTACATGTTCCAATTCTTGGATGCAGCTACACTCACCATAATTCTGATAGTTGGCATCTTGGCCACAGGAGAAAATGTCTCCTCATAATCAATGCCTTGAGTTTGTGCAAAACCCTTGGCTACCAACCTAGCTTTATACCTGTTTATTGTACCATCTGAGTTCCTCTTGAGTTTGTAGATCCATCTGGATCCTATCACCTTCATGGAGTCCTTCTTGGGTACCAAGTCCCAAGTATCACTCTCCTTGAGAGCCTCCATTTCTTCATCCATTGCTTCCTTCCATTCTGGTTTAGTAATAGCTTCCTCAAATGTACCTGGTTCTTCATTCAAGATATCCTTTGCAAGATATATAGAGTGCTTGGTTACAAGTGAAGTATCATACCCATACCTAATAGGTTTCTTCTTTTCTCTTGAAGATCTCCTCATAGCTTGAGTTGAGGATTCTAGATTGTCTTCAAGTTGCTTCATCTTCATCTTCCCTTTGGATTTCCAAGCCTTGAATTCTTCAATGTTGATGGTGTCTTCATCATCTGAACTTGTGTCCTCCTTCTGAGTTGGTTCTTGCCTGATAAGCTTTGGAAAGTCTTCTTCCATATCATAAGGTAGGCTAACTTTCCTGCACTCATTTTCATACCATGAATCATTTTCATCAAAGATGACATCTCTGCTTACCTTGAAGCCTTTGTTTGAGGGGTTATAGAACCTGTATCCTTTCTGATTCAAATCATAACCAATGAAAATACACTTTTCAGCCTTAGGGTCTAGCTTTCCCCTTACCTGTGAGGGAATATGCACATATGCAACACACCCAAAGATCTTGCAATGATCCAGAGATGGTCTCTTACCATGCCAAGCCTCATAGGGTGTCATTCCATCAAGAGTCTTTGATGGCAACCTGTTGATTAAGTATGTGGCAGTAGATACACTCTCTGCCCAAAGATAATTTGGTAATTTTTTTTCATTAAGCATAGACCTAGCTGTCTCCACAATGAGTCTATTCCTTCTTTCAGCTACCCCATTTTGTTCAGGTGAGTACCTTGTGGTAATCTCCCTCTTGATGCCTCTCTCCTGCAAGAAATCTTCAAAGTCATTGGAGAAGTATTCTCCACCACCATCTGACCTTAGCCTCTTCATATGTCTACCTGTTTGATTCTCAACTAATGTAAGATACCTTTTGAAACAATTAAATACTTCATCTTTATGTTTCATGAAGTACAAAACAGTCCATCTGCTATAGTCATCAATAAAGGACACATAGTACCTTGATCCAGATATGGATGGCTCCTTGCTTGGTCCCCAAACATCTGTATGCACCAATTCCAAGTAATCTTCATGCATAAAACCTTTCTTGGTATATGGCAATCTGTGTGACTTACCAAATTGACAAGCCCCACACTTGTATATCATGTGTTGCTTGGATACATTAGGTATCCCAAGCACACATTGATCCCTGCTCATTTGTTTTATGGTCCTCTCTCCAATGTGACCTAATCTCTTGTGCCACATCTCCAATTCTGATAGGGTTTGATCCTTGTAGTTGTATAATGCAATATTCTTAGTATCCTCAAGTTCAAAGGTAAATAATCTACCTGATTTCTCTCCCTTGGCTATCC
Organism: Ceratopteris richardii; assembly: GCA_020310875.1. Classification (NCBI taxonomy): domain Eukaryota; kingdom Viridiplantae; phylum Streptophyta; class Polypodiopsida; order Polypodiales; family Pteridaceae; genus Ceratopteris; species Ceratopteris richardii. The sequence continues at coordinate 92,434,658 of CM035426.1, forward strand.
TTCTGAATCCATGTCTTGGATCCTCCACATATGCACCATGTTGAGTGAACCTGACCTGTAGACCTTTTTCAACAATCTGACCTACACTCATCAGATTCTTGGTGATTTTTGGGACATACAACACTCTGCTTAGTAAATTCTGATTACCATCACTTGTTTTGACATTGCCTACTTTAACCACTGAATGTTTAGTGTCATCACCTGTCTGCACTTGGTGCTTGCCTTTGGGTTCTTCCAAATCAGAGAGTAAGGCAACATTCCCAGCTACATGGTTAGAGCAACCTGAATCAATATAGAACAAATGATCATCATTGATACCTGATTTAGATGTCATGTTCATAATCAACAAGGAATCATCTTGATCCTCTGCATAATTGTTGTAATCCTTTCTGTTCCTGTATCCACCTTGATAATTGCTATTGTGATTGTAGCTATTGTTGTAATTATTGTTGTAGCCATGGTAGCCTTGAGATTGATTGAATCTGCCTCTGCCTTGAGAGTATCCTCCTCTTTGGTGACCTCTTCCTCTTTGGTTCTTGTAGTTTTTGTAGCATTCATCTGTAGTATGGTTAGACAAGCCACAAATATTGCATGGAGATTGATTGTAGGGTCTCCCCCTACCTGACTTACCTCCTCTGCCCCTACCTCTAGATGATCTACCTCCCCCTGCATAGTTTGCTTGGGAGGTAGAGCCTTCTTCATCAACCTTCTTACTTTTACCCTTGTCTTTAGACTTCTTATCAGTGTATAGGCAGAGGGATTGTTACCTTTTGATTGCTCTCCATTCTTTGTGATCTTTGCTTCATGTGTAAAGAGTTGTCCAATCAGAGTTGTTAAATCAGGTGCTTGGATGTCCATGTACAAGTCCATTGCAGTGGTAAAGCTCTCCCACTTGTCATCTGCCTTTAGTCCATTGATCACTTGTCTGACTATTTGCTCTTCCTCAATTTCTTCTCCAACACTTGCAAGTTGATCTGCAATGTCTTTGACTTTGGTGACAAAATCTGAAACACATTGTTTTGATTGCTTCCTAAGAGTTGTAAACTCAATCCATAGCTGATTCTTTCTGGCCCTTGTGCTTGATGAAAAGTATGTTGACAAGGTTTCCCAAGTCTCTTGGGAAGTCTTACAGTTCCTTACATGAGGTAGAAGGAAATCAGAGATAGAGTTTAGAAGATATGACCTTGCCAAAGCATCTTTAGCACACCACTGGTTGAGCCTCTCATGTTCATCCTTTGTAGGTAGGCCTCTGGTTTTGAATGAGGGCAACTCCTCATCTCCTGAAATGTATCCATACAAGCTTCTCCCTTGTAGATAGGTCTTCATTCTCAATGACCAAGCCTGGTAGTTATTTCTATCCAATTTGTCAATGAAGGAAGGGAAACCATCACCCATGATTACCTTATTTGCTCTGATACCACTGTTGGATGTGATGGCTGGGTACAATCAGAAGATCAAGTTGGTGCTGCAAATCCTGCTTCACACCTGCCCTCCTTTCTCTTCAGATATGCTTAGGAGACTCCTTGAGCTTCCAAATGACACCAAGAAACTATATATGTGCTTTACAAATCAATTGTGTAATGACCAAATCAAAACAGATGATTTTGAACCTTCACAACTCCAAAAACTTTCTATTCCTGTAATGATACCTGCTCAGTCTTAAGCTTAGTGTGACCAGTACACTTGCAATTGGATTAATTCCTTCTGGAAGTATTAAATTAACTTAACAAGCTACCATTAGCAAGTTAAATCACTCCAATTAACAAACTATGCACTGAGAATGATCTTTAGCAAAATCAGAGACACCCCCGACTTTTTAGGAACTACACAGAAATATACCAGTGACTGCCTCGACTGTGATTTCTCCCAATTGGCTGAATAGAATGACTTGAAATTTTGTTGTGTTGTAGAATGCTTTGAGCTGGTTCCAATGAGCTTTGAATCATCCAATTTGGTTCAGTAGATCTTGAGATATGCCCTGTTGAAGTTGACAGACTTGAAGATGGTCACTCAGAGAAAACAGAGATAATGACTATGAGTATATGTATTAAATCTATCAAATGTACATTCCCATTGGCAAGATATGTAATGCCTAATGGTACTCAGAGGTGTAGGCTAAAGAGTAGCTCTCACACACTCAATGATTTGCTTGGATTTGCCTCGGGAAGTGAGCAACAAGACCCGCGACTTTTTCATAGTCTTTTATAAGAGTTTTGAAGGAATTTGAATTTCAAATTCAAATGTAGGCTCCCTCAAATCTCTCATCTAAACATATGGAGATATTCTCTCCATTCATACCTTCCAATTTTCACGACTTTTGAAGGTGGGTGAGATTACAAGAAGTGAGTTAAGTCATATTGACTTTTACATTGGATAAAAAGGTAATAACCAATTAAGCATTGGTTCCTATGGTTCAAGGTTCATGTGCATACATCCTTCAAGGGTCCAAACTTTAGCTTTCCAAGGTTCCAAATTGTCCAAGCTTTATGTTGAGTCTTCAAGGCACAAATCAAAGCCAAGTGTGAAGGCTTGTTTGCACCAACAAAATGCACACACACATACACACACACTACGAAGAGACAAGCAAGACACAATGGAAGGTGAGAAATCAACTCTATTACTCAAGAACACTATTACAAGCTCAAAATAACTCTAAGCTCTTCTCTACTCAAACAAGCTAACCTCAAAAATGAGCTCTCTAGCTCTTTTTATAGTTTCTAGACTAGTTTTGACCGGTTTCACATCTAGTGACCGGCATAGTTAAAAAATAGGTCCCAGATGCTATTTGAAAGGGTAAATGGTGTCTAAAAATAACGAAAATTGATACGCTCATTCTACCTAAGCTCCTCAAGCTCGAGGACTCCTCGGCTTGCACAAAATGGAGCTATGGATTACAAAATGGGGTTTTCTATGTTACATATGTTACAATAGTGATAAAAATCATTGTTGGAGGTTTTTGGAAAGTATTTGAAAACATAATTCTTTGAAAAAAGATTCCACTGGCTTCCTGCTCCGTCGTTACATGCTTCCGCGTCGTCTGTGCCTCTGGCTGCTGCCAACACATGTTCATGTGGATGCATCCAATTATGATATTGGGTGTGTACTCGCGCAGCCTACTGGTGAAGGTAATATGGATCTTCCAATTGCCTATGCTAGTAGACAATTGAATGCAACTGAACGAAATTATACCACTATGGAGAGAGAAGGATTAGGCATGGTATATGCAGTTAAAAAGTTTAGACATTATTTGCTTGCAAATAAGTTTAAATTTTTTACTGACCATCAGGCACTGCTATATCTCGTAAACAAGCCATGCAATACAGGGAGATTAGTAAGGTGGTTTCTCTTGCTAATGGAATATGATTTCGAGGTTGTGGTAAGGAAAGGGAAGACTCATTTAAGAGCAGACCATCTCTCTAGGCTCACATCTGGAGAAGCCCCACAAGGAGTGTCAGACGACCTTCCTGATGCTTACTTGTTTAATTTGGAAGTGGTGCCACAGTGGGCTAAGCCATTAGTGCCAGTATTGACATACGGGCCTAACCACCCAGTAATAAACACACAGGATAGAGAGGTAGTAAAAGCCCAAAAGTATCACATCATGGCAGGTAGTATGTACAAGCAAACAGATCAAGGGATCTTGGCTTGTTGTGTGGAAGAGGATGAGTACGCTAAATGGTTGCAATTAGCACATGTAGGTGCATTAGAGCAACACTACTCAAAACAACGAACCCTATAGACACTAAGGAGACTCGGAGTGCATTGGCCTACTATGGAGGTTGATGTCCAAAAGTTGTGCAAGGAATGCCCAATCTGTTGCACTAAACCACCTGTGGAACATGCCACTCTTTATCAAGTGTCCATAGTGCCAGATTGGAGTGAACCACTAGTATCCTTCCTGAGGACGAAAACAGTCCCTCCAAACATGACTCTGGCTAGGAAAAGGAGTTTAGAACAAAAAGCCCTGGATTACTCACTCATTGGTGATAATCTATACAAGCGTGGTAAAGATGGTTACCTGAGACTATGTGTCCATGAGAGTGAATATCTCAAGATCTTGGAAACTGCTCACCTAGGTGTAGCAGGAGGACACTTTGGACCAGATCGGGTGATCAAGGCGATCCTATTTGCAAGCTTCTGGTGGCCGACTCTTCACATGGATGCACATACCTATGTGAAACGGTGTGATGTTTGTCAGAGAACTCAGTATCCTATACGCAAAGATGAAAAGCCACTGAAACCTATGATGGGTGGACAAGCATTCTCTAAGTGGGGAATAGACTTTGTAGGTCCCATTAATCCCCCAGCTAAGGGTTCTCATGCTGAATATATCATTGTGGCCACGGATTATCTAACCAAGTGGGTAGAGGTAAAAGCCACAACGAAGAACGATGCTCAAACAACAGCTAAGTTTTTATTTGAGAATGTGTTCACCAGATACGGGCTACCTATAGAGCTAGTCAGTGATAGAGGGACTCACTTCTTGAATGAAGTTATTGAAAATCTGCTCCAAGAATTCTTGGTAGTACATAAGAAGTCTGCCCCCTATCACCCCCAAGCTAATGGCCAGGCTGAGAGCACCAATAAGATCTTATGCAATGTATTGACGAAATTAGTAAACAATAAACGCTCTGATTGGGACAAACAGCTACACCATGCTGTTTGGGCATACCGAGTCGCCTACAAAACAGTACTCCAAGCCACCCCCTTTCAGATGGTATTTGGTCAAAATGCAGTACTATCGTTGGACTTCTTAATACCTACATTGAAAGTGGCACAAGAGCATGAATGGACGGGTCATGAACTCTCTTCTAGACTTTTTGACCTTGAACGATTAGGAGAAACAAGACTGAGAGCAGCTGCAGGGATATATGCAGCTAAGAAACGACAGAAGGCATACTTTGATGCCCACGTTAAGGATAAAGGTTTGAAGGCAGGCGACCTAGTACTAGTCTACACTTTGAAACAACATGCGAGGAAACTGGAGAAGAGAGGCTACGGACCCATGATCATTAATAGAATCTCAACAAGTGGAGCAGTTCAACTAGCCACATTAGAAGGCGATGTTCTCCCAAGCTACATAAGCGGATGCAGAGTCAAGTTATATCAGGAACCTCTCACAGAGGAAATGCTAAGTCGACTCAATATTGCTAAGAAGTGCAAAGAAGAAGAAAAGCGAATTCGAGAAGAAGCTCAAGCAGAAGCTTTAGAGCGCATACGGAGAATGAAGTTGAGAAGACTGGGTAGAGCAGATCAAGGATATCATGTGGCTATGTGTGAAGTTTCAGGCGTTAGCTCTCATAGGATAATTGATCGACGTCCTTTTATAACCCTAGAGATAGGACAAGGAAAGGGTGCAAGGACTGTAAGAGCCTTGATTGACTCAGGTGCAGCCACTAGTGCTGTTAAATTGTCTTACTGTCAAGAGTTGAAATTAATTGTCAATCCCATAGAAGCATATCTCATAGGATTGGGAGGTGTGGAAACCCCTTGCATGGGCGAGGTGGAACTTCCCCTCTACATTCAAGACGAAGTAATGATAGTCAATGTACTAGTGTGTCAAGATGAGGACCTCACTGAGCCTCTTGTCTTGGGTCAGGACTGGATCTATGATCATGCAGTCAACCTAAACCTAAGGAGTGGACTTCTTCAGGTATGGGTAAATCATAGTCGAATTACAGTTGAATTGGAAACTAAGGCACTCAAGGAACTAGGTAAAGCACGAACTCCTGGTCCTTCCAGGGGTACACATGAAGTTGACAATGCTATTCTTGTCCAAAACTGTATGATGCAGAAAAAGGATGGTTTTAACAACGAAGTCAAGGATAAGATGGTACTCCCTTCTTTTCCAAAAGCCAGAAGGATGCAGCAACCAACGGCAAATCAAATACAGAGGAAACAGAGCACTACCTATGCTGGAGGCCAAAAAAAGGAGCAAAGCAGATTGTTTCAGCCGTTGAAACAAGTGTGGGTGAGGAAAGGCGAACACCCTGTTGCGACCATGCCAACCCCACGGCCAAAACCTCTTATTAGTAATCAACAACACGACACTAATAAGAATTCTTTCATAAATTCTTCTGCGAAAGTGAAGTCTATTTGGGTACCCAGGAAGTCAATGAAGGCCAGCCCACAATCACGACAAATCTGGGTGCCTAAGGCTTGCTTGCGGGCTCAAATAGCTACACCGAGGCCACACCCGGTACAACATGTTTCACTCACTCGAACATCAGATGACCATGCTTATACATCACGCACGGGCACATATTCTTCCATGAACACAAGTAGAATCACTTGTAAATGGGTCCCTAAAAAGTCTCATTTTCAAGTAGATACCCCTATCAAACTCTTCAGAGTCTCCACAAAATCAAGATCAAAGCCCATCCACTGTATTTGGCAACCTAAAACTTGTAATAAACCCCCAGACCCCAGTTGTAAATCCATGCCCACCTACTAACTACATCACTCTCTCACTACATCCTTCCACTTGGCTCCTAGGTCTACCCAATTCCTAACTACACGCACAAGCACCGAGCACTTAATAACCTACTAATCTCTCCCGAACCTCATGTTAATGTTGTAATGGGGACAAAAACGGTTCTATCTTGTCCTTTACAATGTTAACACATGTTTCTATATTCTCACAGAATCAGGAGGCAAGAAGTAACATGGCAGATACGGCAGGAACTAGCTCCCAGGCAGGCACCAGCCCCCAAGTCGTGGACATTGAAAGTCTTCCTGTTGAGGAGGAATTGAAGGAACGCCCAGTGGCATTGAGGGCATTACACGCTATACCGGTTCAAAATCCTCCACAGGGGCACACATTGGTTCAGTGATGTGGCAGGACCCCTGGGTGAAGGCACTTACATGTGGGAGGCCGAGATAGAATTCAATGGGCGCTGGGGCAGATATCACTTTTTCACCAGGGAATTTGAGAGACTGCAGAATAACGAAGGACTGAAACCTATATGGAAGAAGGCGGGACTCTACGATTACTTCAAATTCCAATTGCCAAAGCCCGATTTTCTAAGGTGGTCTTATTTGATTAGCACCCTCACTCCGAGCAAAGACAAAAAGGGATACAGCTCCTTTGTCCTCCCATCTCTCACAAGGGGCAATGAATTGAAGCGTTTCAGGTTGACTATCAATTTGGTAAGGGAAGCTCTAGACATGAAAGGTATGCACATTCCTACGGAGAAAGAGCCAATGGTCCCCGACAATATGAAGAACAGGAATCTGACGAAATTAAAGGACATGGTGGCAATGACACCTACAATTGCCATTCACTTGCGAATGGTCATGCAGCATTTTGCATTTCCCGCTCAAGAGAGGTTCACAATGCCACCTAAGAAGATATGGTTTAGACTATACTTGGCTGATGGCTTTGATTTGACAATCAACATGCCCCACTGGATTATCGACCAAATCCACTTGGCTCATCAAAGGTGGTATAAGAAACAAAAGTCTGTACTATATGGATGCTGTGCCCTCACCAGGATTGTGTATATATGTCTGGCATATGATGTGCCAGTGCAAAGGGCACTCATTTGGACCAGGGTACAGGAGTTTCAACGCAGATTATCCACCGCAGGGCCACCCTCCAAGAAAATGAGAGGCGCCGTTCAGATGCCCTGTGCACAAGCCCGCGGTGCGACACTGACACCAGAGACAACTCCACGACTCCCAAGGCGGGTACAACCCTTTACTATCAGATTACCAAGACACAGCACTGAGGGACCAAATCTAGTGTTTCCACTTGTACCAACCGACCTAGAGTTCCCTCACGAATTCACTTTAGAAGACCTAACTGATGAGGAGGTAGCCAGAATCATCGAGGCTGTTAACGCGGAAGTCGAGGCAGAGCAAGCTAGTGGACAACAAACTGCTACCGACCAACCTCACCCCAGACAACCAGAGGTCGTCGAAGTGGAGGGTGAAGAAGAAGAAGAACAAGAGGAGGAACATGATGGACAATCCGAGGAAGAAGAGTAGGAATATGATCAGGAAGCTCTGCAGGTACTTGAAGGTGCTCCAGCTTATACGAAGGCATTGAAAAAGCTCTATGATACCATGAACAGAGTTCAAGAGCGACATAGACTGTCCCTAGCAGCAGGCAAGGCCCTTATGAATCAAATCCTTGAGGAGGAAGGCGTAGACGAGCAATATCGCGCCACTCTTGACATGATATCTGAGGCTTTAGGAGTACCTGAGACGGTGTATACTGCCCTTGCACAAGCACGAAGAACGGAGCAAAGATACGGCAGACGTTTCCCTCGATCAGGAAAGCAGATGAATGTATTAGTATCAGAACCACAAGGCACATCCACAACCACGGGCACCGCACACACTGTCCATGATACTGAGGAAACCCATGTATCAAGTGCACCTTCGTCACCCCCTTTGCCACCCCTGCCTCCAACTCCACCACATTCACCTCCCACTACTAGTGTAACCACTACTGTCACCGCCTCCGAGCCCACTACCCATACCGAAGCACAGACCGTCAGTCAACCCACACAACCCACACACCCTATCTCCACCTCTTTTGTCTATACGGCCACTGAAACAGTAATTCTAACCGCAGCCATAGAAAATCTCATTCCCCCAATCACACTTCCGGGCAGTTCGTATTCACAATTGCACACACCAATGTACACTTTCACCACTATCACCGCACCTACAATTCCACTATTCACAATCACTCCCACTACTGCATCCACCGTTGATCTTATGGACATCTCACCCACCTCCACACCTCTCCCTCCCCCCATACACCCACCATCTCCCATTCCCCCACCTCCCACTTCACCATTTTCCAGCACCGCATCCACACTTCCATTCCCCTTTCCCTTTCCCTTCCCTTCTGCATTCAACACCCTTCCCGCATCCACCCCTATTAATAATGTATTTAATAATATGTATCAGTGTATGTCGCAACTACAACAGCACTACCAGCATCTTGATAACCAACATACGTGACTCTTTTGAAGCCATGAGGAACTTCAACTACGATTCATTGATCTCGAAAGGGAAAAGTGGCTACTACAACAACAGCATGCCACTTTACAGGAACAACATGAACAGTTAGTAGCCAATCCACCCCAGTCAGATGCAGAAGAAAGGAAACAAATGGATGATTTGCTCCACTCCCAAATAACGGAGACTCTCAAGCTCAGACGCAATCTGGCCCTCCTACGAAAACACATGTCTACAGCACTCGAAGATAATAAACGGCTACAGAAACAGAATGAAGAAAACTTGGAAGCAGCAATGGAGGGTTCCCCGCAGGAAATCGACCCAGAGAAATTCAAGGCCATTCCCTCAGAGAATATGCAAATTGTGTTAGAAACCCATGCAGATCTCCTGGAAGCCCATGCAGCATTGGAGCGAGAAAGAGATGACCTACTTAAGCAACTGGCAACCCAACAGGAGTCACCAAGCAAAGTCACAACCGCAGTTGACACGTCTGAAGAAGTCGAAAAACTCAGAGCAGAACTAGAAGAATTATGAAGTAAAGTCATGCAATATGAGCGTCAACCCTCTCCACTTGTAGAACCGGAGCCTGAAGACTTAGTACCCATTGAAGTAGAGGAAACCTTCGAAGACCCATACGTTCCCATGCCTGCACCAGGGGGCAAGCAAACAGAAGAGGGCATGGACACCATCGAGATAGAGGCTCCTGAATGGATGCAGAGGTTAGAGAAAGTGGCCACAACCCATGATGATAGAGTGGCAGTTCAGATAGCGTCAGTGTCACGTTTGGAAGAGGTAGTTATAAAATCGGAGTACTTTCGAAACCTCTCCCATCATAGGTGGATCGGCACATCCGACGATTTGTATGTTCCTTTCTGTGTCTTAATGGCGGATTACAATGCTGAAATAAAGCAACACACCTCAAAAGAACCAACCTCGGCTACACATTTTGCACCAAACGACATCCCAGCAAGTGCCAAGTAGTGCAATATACATCAACCGACGTGGAGGATTCGTCTACTGGAAACCTACCCAGAGATGGTAAGAACATGGAATAACATGCCTTTGTACATCAAATACAACCCATGCTACTGCCCCGTATTTCGAAGAAGGTCGTGGCCGGAATACACAAAACTGTGCTGACAACCAAAGGATGTGAGAAATGGCTCAATTATGTCTATTTAGCACCACCTAAAGGCCAACCTACCATAGGATATATGATTTCGACGATTCGGCATTGGGGGGTCCGGTTTAAAAATGTACCAGATGTCATGGCCCAAATGTGCCTTAAAATTTTTGAACTCATGTTGGTCACCTTCAGGACTTTCAAGAATGTCAAGGAACCTCATCTGTAAGCTCTTGGATTTAATGAAGGTAATCAGGACCTTGTCTACAACATGAGCGCAACACCATCTATTAATGTTGTATATGCATGGCACGCGCGTATCAAGTATCTACCAGCCTGCTTCAAACAGACGTTTGAATAAATGTTTGTCACGGGATTCTGGGAATATCATTCAGAGATATTCATTCCTAGACCATCACATTTATTGCAGTTGTTTGCAGTGGAACAAGCTCTCCATTCAGAAAAGTTACGTATACCACATCCAGAGGTTCCCGGGCCGGTAGATTAGGATGCTCTACTCACGGACTTGGCCAAAGGGTTGCGGATTGCAGAACATCACTTAGCACAAGACGTTGTTGAGTACTACATCCAATGACCCACCCAACAAGGGTCTGTCAGGGACGACAGACGCGAGAGAGGGAGGGGTGTTGGAACTGAAGGACTCACAAGGCAAGGAAGCTTACGAAGGGAGTCAGAGAGAAGAGAAAGTACAAGCAGACAGAGCAATCAACGAAGATTTGGCAAGTAGGCCAATATTTTTTCAGGACTCACAAGGCAAGGAAGCTTACGAAGGGAGTCAGAGAGAAGAGAAAGTACAAGCAGACAGAGTAGTCAACGACGATCTAGCAAGTAGGCCAATATTTTTTCAGGACACTAACGCATATAAAAGAGGTGGACACACAAGGAAAAGGAGCAAGTAGGGAGCTCCAGGAAATGTATGTCAAAATGTTAATAGAAACCCCTACAAAAATAGTGATTTTCATCACTAAAATCCATTGTAAATACCATTTCACATTTTTGTAGCTCCATTTTGTGCAAGCCAAGGAGTCCTTGAGCTTGAGGAGCTTTTGAATTATCTACCTATCAGTTTTCAGATTTTTTAGACTTCGTTTGAACCTCCAAATAGGGTAGAGAACCTAATTTTTAACTAGGCCGGACACTAGGTCTAGACACGGCCAAAACCTAGTCAAAAACTATAAATAGAGCTAGAGAGCTCATTTTTGAGGCTAGCTTGTAATTGATTTGAACTTGTAAGAGCTTTTTGGAAGTAATCTAAAGAACTCCATTGCTTCTCACTCTTTGTCCTACCTTGTGTGCGCGTGTGTGTGTATGTGTGTGCATGTTAGTGTGCTTCTCACTCACGCACTTGTGCCTTCACTTGCTCGAGGTCATCATACCATCCTCACGTCTTCCCGGATTGACATTAAAGGAGGTGCTACTCATCACTGAGCTACAGGTGTGTACCTACATGTAAATTGTCTCTTGATGCCATTTTCATAAAGAAAATCTAAAAATTCTTTGGAGAAATATTCTCCTCCTCCATCGGACCTCAAGGTCTTTATGTAGCGTCCTGTTTCCTTTTCTACCTGTGCTTTAAATCTCTTGAACATGGAGAACAAATCTTATTTTTGTTTTATGCAAAACATCCATACTTTTCTTGAATGATCATCGATAAAAGTGACAAAATATCTATTACCAGCCACTGATGTTTGTTGTGATGGTCCCCATACATCCGTGTGTATCAAGTCGAGGACATTCCTTGCCACATAGTTGCTCTTCTTGAATGGTTGTCGAGTTTGCTTTCCTAGTTGGCATGCTTCACAAAACTCATGTAGTCCAACATCATTGAATCTTGGAAGACCTCTTACCAGTTCATGGTTGCTCATGTCCTTGATCTTGGGAATGTTGATATGTCCAAACCTTTTGTGCCACAAATCAATTTCAGCAATCCTCTTGTTTCCAAACTGAATATACATCACCTTTCCATGTGGTTGTTGAATGTCCAAGGTGAACATCCTACCTTCTTTCCTTCCTTGAGCAATGATCTTGAATCCTTCTTTTGGATTCTTTATAAAGCAGCCTTTTTCATTGAAAATAACATGATATCCTTTCTCTACCATTTTTCCTATTGAAATCAAATTCTTTGCAATAGTAGGAACATGAAGAACATCAGCCAATACCTTCTTGTCTCCAAGATTGATATCTCCAACATGCTCAATTGCGTGTTGAGTTTCATCGCCAGTCTCCACACATCCTTTTCCACTTGGAGCTTGTAGCTTTGTGAATAAATCTCCTTGGCATGTCATATGGTTGCTGCAACCTGAATCTATCAACCATTTTTTATCATCACTTCTTGAGTTGTTGTATTCATGCTTCATGGCAAGCATGGTTTGCTTGTCTCCTTCACTTGATGTACTCGCATAGTTATTTTGGCTCCTTTGGTTGCCTCCATTCAGCCTTCCATTCTTTTGCCAACAATCATTTGCATAATATCCTAGTTTACCACAATGATAAGAGGATTGTATGAACCTCGACCTCTTCCTCTATTTCTTCCTCGACCTCTTCCATGTGTGTTGTCATTTGAGTTGTCCTTGTTGTCCTCCGAGTTGTGTTGGCTGAAATTTGTGTTGTTGTAGCTTCTTCCTCTTCCTCTCGAGCCTCCTCTTGAGTTCCTTCCTCTACCTCGTCCTGCATATAACATTTGACGATGGCTGTCCTTACCTTTGTTGCCTTCTCCTTGTTGAGCAACCTCTTCACCCACAAGATTTGGTATAATCTCGTCGAATGTTGGTAGAGGGTCTCTATAAAGAATGTTTGTGATGAGGGGCTTCCACTTTTCTTCACTCCTCAAGCCATTGAGGGCTGTTTGGACGATGTCTTCCTCTTCTATCTTGCATCCAACTGATGCTATCTGATCTCGAAGCTCCTTGATCCTCAATGTATACTCACTAATGCTTTGGTTTGAGCTTTTCCTCATGTTGTTGAGCTCGTTCTTGAGTTGCATCCTTCGAGACCTTGTTGAGGTAGCATACACCTTCTCCAATGATTCCCAAACCTCCTTAGCTGTTTCTAAGCTTTGCACATGACCAATCATAGTGTTAGAAATAACTTGTGAGATGAGGAACATCACCCTTCGATTCCTCTCTTCCCAATCAGCAAATTGTCTCCTTTGTGCCGGAGTAATGTTGGGATCTTCAAGGTCCATGGGTTGTGGATCGTCTCCACTAACTAGAATCCATAAACCTTTACCTTTAAGGTAATTTATCATTCTATACCTCCAAGACTAAAAATTATCTTTGCCTAACTTCTCAACTTGTTGTCCTAAATCAGCCACTGAAAACTTCCAAGATTGAAGTTTACCTCAAGTATTGTGTGGCACTCTTCCTTGACTTTATGAAGCTCCCCCTTGATTTGTAGCTTCTCTTTTGCTTTACTTCAGTTCCAATGCTTTTCCTCTTCAAAATCCAATGCTCTGATACCAATTGTTGGAGAATTCCTCTCCTATTCCCAGTGGAATGTGTAGAAGACCTTCTCAGGATCAAGACTCTTACCAACAGCAGAACCTTCAAATGAAAACTGGTACCAACTAAAAAATGCAATGAACTTGAAACTTTGGTATAGCTTTCAAGTGAGCTATCAAGCACTCAATTTGGAGTAGATTTGGGTTGGCAACTCTTTGATACAAAACACGCTACCTGTCCACTCAGTTAAGCTGAAAAATAGACTTCACTAAAAACTAAATGACTCACAGATCATAAAGAATTTCATAAGATTGTTTTAGACAGAGGAAGTACCCAAGATAAGCTTTCCAAACAATGTTTAAACACTAAAATTGGATACATATATTGAGAGATATGACTCTCACAAGTAGACTACCCAAAAATGGGTGTGCAGCTGGACATACTCTATGAGAGTGAATTGAACGAAATGACTCAAACCAAATGAATTAGCTGCAAGGGGACTTCCACGCCTTCTTCCCCTATTCTTGAGTGTCCTCCCTTGCCTCGTTTATAGCCAAGTTACCAAAATCTCTCATGCTGAGTTTGAGAGCTCTTCTCCATCATTTCTCCACTACTTTGGACAGCCACTCCTCTTACAGTTCAGTTTTTGGATTTGATTCTCTTTTGATTGATTCTCTTTTGGCCTCCACTACTTGCTAAAGTAAATGCTTCCATTTTTCATTTTTGTATTTCTTCTATTTGAAGCAAATCCTTTCTGCAAAAATATATATGACCTTACTTCTTTATTTTTAACATGCTTGAGGTGGATTTGATCTACATCAAAGGCTATCACGTCGAAAGAATATCCGTTGGAGAGTTCTTTTTCTTATGCTCATTTATTGTATTTTTTGAGAGATTTTTGATGGTTCATTTATCGTTGTAAAAGCCTTGAGCTTTACACATGTAAAGGTAGAAAGATAGAGCCCAAATCCCACGAATTTGTAGTGGTTGAAGTTGCATTCAATCAAGCAATCAATCACCTAAAAGTAGATCAAACTAGATCTTCACTTTTCCTAGATTGTAGGAAAGTGAATTGATTCCCTCCAACAATCATTCCCACCTTCATTTGAATTCAAATTTCACTTGTAGAAGTCGTGGAACACTCCTAGAGTCTATATAAAGACTTGAAATCACTTGTACATTACATGGAAGCATCATTGTCTTGCTCCTTCAATTCTCTGCATCATCTTCTTCGCTAATAGTAATCTTGCAGAGGCTGCTGCTCTCTTTCCAGAGCTCTAAATTCAGTGCAAGATGGCTCATTGGAAAGATATTAGTGTCTAGTTTGTCTTGATAAATTTTCATAGAATTTGATTCAGTAGATTGGGCGAAATCTGAGTTTTTCTGTCTTGGGGTCAATCTTTACGTATTCCTGAAAAATAGGAAGTACCACCGGTGAATGTCTCATTCATTCCTATAGCACATTTTGCTTATTCCTTATACTTTTGTGCATTCTATACACTCAAAACTATATTTGTCACTCCCATAAAAGGATTTTTTCTAATTGTAATCACGCTGGTCGCTATGGGCATTTGAAGTTCATTATCTCTTCCATAGATAGTAAGTTTTTTTGAGCTAGTCGACCCGCAAACCTATCTGTTTTGTATCGACTCATTTTCCTTGATGCTCCAAAGTACATAGTGTGTTTCTTTGCACTTATCAAATGCTTATAAGGTCTATTTGAGTCTCCATAAGCTCAAGGGCTGGTCTTGTGTCGGTTGGCTAGACCAAACTTCATCGCTTCGAGATGCATTTTTCTACCTTCTACAAGCTTCTCCAAGTTCTTTCAGTGGTATCAGAGCTAGATCAAGATGGGTGATGGCCTCAATGATCAAGAAGCTTGATCGACACAACGACGAACACTAGAGGAAGATAAAAATTCATTTGAAGAAGTTAAGAGTGCTTGCTACTTCAAGATGAAGAGAACAAAAGGTATGGAAGAGAAGTTTGAAGATGTTGACATCATCATCATCAGGTGGAAGAAAGATGCAGGAAAAGAAAGTCCAACATTTCCAAAGGAAAAGTAAGACTTCCTTTTCTCACATATTTTCCATATACTTTTCCTATTTTTATCCTCTACATCCAAAGATAAGTCTACAAGAACATCTTGTGTGAAGAAGAAGCAGTTTCTTGTTTTGCATTACACTTGGTCATGATTTAGTAGGTTTTGACAAAGAATTGCATTGAGGAAAGAAAAACATCAGATTTTGAAGGCAACTTGTATGTTTTGACTCATATGTATATGAGTTATACATATAAGATGAAGATTTTAAGCAGGCAGCTATATGTTCTCTCAAAGAATTCTTGAAGTGTCAATACAGAGCTACTTGGTATATGACAAGTTGCAAAGAAGTATATTTCTTCTAACTCTTGAGGTAAAAGAGTTTTTTGTAGCAGATGTTGAAGACTTGGGTTGAGGTTTTATGTTTGGAAAAGTTATCTTATATTCAATATTTTCTGAAAACTTTAGAAAATTCAGATTTTTTTGATGTACCACTCAGTTGAAGAATCTACTTTCTATAAATGTCTTGATTTTTGGATACATGCTTGTATTCGAAAAGGTGTTCCATCAGATTTTATTACTTGATTGAGAAGTGGAGTTAGCCAAAAGAAAATCAAGCAGATACTATCACATTTCACCCGAGTAGAATATGAAAAGATGAAGTATCAACTTGCAGCTTTTGGAGTTCTCAAGGTGAGAAGTTTGTCCACTTATGTTTCAAGTAGGAGTTGCAGATTTTTGGAAAGGATTTGTTTGAAGAAAAGTTTTACAAATTTGTGAGAAGCATGAACACTTGGAGACATTTAGGTAGCAAATCAAACATTCAGTCATGAAGGTTTGATGGGAGCAGATTCTACATATTTCTAGTGGGATTTCCTAAAGAGAAAGCATGTCCCCTTAGACGAAATATGGGTAGCCCCACGTACTTAAACTTAGGGTTCTCAAACTCTGTAATCCTTATATCTCCTCCTTATTTGATCTAAGTATGTGATGTGATTGGGATCCTCAATATCATGTAGCTCATATATGGTAGCAAGGTTTGCACTAGTTCCTATGATAGGTGGTGATGTGTGCATCACTTTATCCATGCCCTCAATCAAATAGATTTCAATAACATCATCATCTTGAGGAATGTGATCACCTCTGAAGATATTGACTACCATGGACTTGCCTCTTTGAGTGATAATAGTTTGCTCACCACTAGGGTTGGTAAGTTGCATGGTTTTCTCAATGATACCCATTTCATTCATCCTTTCTATTTGGTCACTTACCACATAAAGGCTCCTCTTCTTATCCATAGACAAGCCTACTGCAAGTTTAATTACTAGCCTAGAGATCACTTCAATACCTCTCAAGTCTCTCAGTTTTACTATAGATCTGTTGAGTCCATCTATGTATATGGCAACACCAAGCAAGTTTATAGATACAAACTACAAGGAAGTCTGGTACTCTCCCTCAATTGTGGACATAACTTCAACACTCAATTCAGAGGTATGGATGTCCTCAGAAGCTACCATGCTTTCACAGTTGAAATCACTCGATGACTCACAATGGATTGAATGTATACTCCTATTTGTAATTCTCTTCACAAAAGATAACAGACTTCATCAACTACCTATTACACTACTTGATATCAAGTGCATCAATGGGTAGAGTCTCCCCCTTTCTTCGGATCTCTCGTTAGTCTTGTGTTTTCCCTAAAGATATGTGTGGCTTCTATTATACTTGTGTAGTGATTCATTCTTTAATAGCATGCATACATGTGAAAATGAAAATTAGGGTTTGGACACTATTTCACTCTCACACACTGGGTATTTGTATATCTCATTGACAAATCCTCACTATACACAACCAACACACTTTTAGTTTGAGATCTCAATTCTTCTTTGCATCTTTACTAGTCAACTCTTAGATTATCACTCAATTCATTCCTTCCTAGCCCTCAATGTATCCTTGATCATCTCCTTGAGTTCTTTTATGAAAACCCTAAACTCCTCTCTTCTCTCTCCCTCTTGTTGTTTGATAGCTTGTAGACACTTATGAAGCTCTATGTACCTCCAATCATAGGCCTAAATATGCCTCTGTGTTTTTTCCTCTCTCTCTCTCTCTCTCTCTCTCTCTCTCTCTCTCTCTCTCTCTCTCTCTCTCTCTCTCTCTCTCTCTCTCTCTCTCTCTCTCTCTCTCTCTCTCTCTCTCTCTCTCTCTCTCTCTCTCTCTCTCTCTCTCTCTCTCTCTCAGAGGTATCAGGTTTTAGAGGACATTTGACTTGGGTGAAACCTGACCCAAATGATACTTCCTATAGACAACACTCGACACCTAGGTATCGAGGATACCATAATACTCATCAAGTGTCATGAAACCATTGAAGAGTCAGTGACACCAAACTCTATACACCACTAAACTATCACTATAGTATGCAAGTTTCAATGCCACTAGCTCCATGAAACGATATCTCAAAGGTGTTTGCTCACACTTGTAAACAACACCACCTTCATGATGCTTCTCTCCATGATACTCAACACTAGAGTGTTGGTAACACCATGACACTGCCCAGGTGTCGGCAATATCAACACTCACATTACCAAGATGTCATGATACTAGCTAAGTGTCATGATGCCTCAAAGGTTTCATGATACCTAAGTGTCGATGACACCTAGAAATCAATGATACTTTTGAGATGTATGTGGTACCAGCAAGGTATATGTGATACCTTGCAAACATCATGATACAAAGATGGTGTCATGACAATGACCAAGTGTTGTCATACTTGGGGAATCATGTGTAATGACACCTGACTCAACAACAATATCATGATATCTAGACTTTGGTGAGTGAAAATTTGATTTTAAAGACGTGAATGTGCTTTTCTCTCTCTTCTCATCTTGCTATCTGCTTGCATGCAAAAATACCTAAAATAAAGTAAAAAAATACCTTCATGACACTCGATTATACTCATATGTCCACCCATGGTGTTGTTTTGGAAAAACATACTCATATGTCCACCCATGTTGTTTTCATCATAGGCTCTATGTGTCAATTATAAGCTCAAAAGGCAAAGCATGCATTGAGAACAAGGCTCAAGAAGTCTTGATGATGCATGTTGTTGTCTCTCACTCTCTCTAAATTCTACTCTCACAAGTGAGAGGGAAAAGCAATCCTTGGGGCTTAATAGCCCTATTTCATGCAAAAACTAAATTCTTTTAATGGTTTTTGTGATGGCCTCATTCTTCCTCACCTATTTATCAAGCAAACCCTAATCTCAAAAAGTCATAACCTACCCTAAACGTGATAACTTGCTCCACACACCTATAGAGAGTACACATGCAAAAGCAAAATGAAATGAAACATGTAGTCACAACATGAAAAGAGTGTGAGAATCAAAGTGAGTAGACCATGAAATGGAAAAACTCATATGGGTTAGAAAAAATGGGGAAGAGGCCCTCTTTATAGAGTTAGAGAAGGCTCTTCAAAGTACATCATATGTGGAATAATCCCCCTTGAAGGAGAGTGCTTCAAGGTAGAAACAAATTGAAAGGTGCCCAAATAAAACTAGATACAACTAAATAAATATGGAATGGAGTGTCTCCTAGATACAAAATGGAGAGCATTCATACAGATATAAAAAGAAATAGAATAGATGAAATCATGTCATCAACACCCATCTACACCTCCATTTTGGAGCAATTGAATGTTGTTGAGGTCCATCAAGCACTAGAGCAAAATTGGAGGTAAAGCCTTCTTGAACATATCTGTCACCTTTGCCCTACTACAAGGTTCACAATCATTCAAGTAATTCTTGCCTTAAGTGCCCATTTCAAATGGCCCATATACCAGCTTGATGTAAAACATGCTTTCCTAAATGGTGGTATTCAAGAAGAAGTATATGTGAAACAAGTTGAATGTTTCCTGTTGGTATATTTAGGTAGTGATATGTGTGAACACACTAGGACCGTTGATGCACTTTTTTCCCTCTTTAGGAGGTTTTTTTCCCCTGGCTTGTATATACACCTATAACCCTAACGGGTTACTTATCTTTGTACAGTCTAGTGGTAATTCATTCAATATTGTGTGTTGTGCTCCAGGCTTCTTCTTCTTCCTTGTGTTGTTCGTGTGCTTCAGTAGATGTCTAACTCCAACCATTGGTATCAAAGCATGTCTTCGCTTCATCTAGGGCACTTCCAATCGCAGTCTCAGAATTGCATGAAATTTGGTGAGCATACTCAATGTGTTTCAGAGATCAAAATAGCTTTGTTGTGTGGTGCCGAAATTGTGATCTAAGCTTGTTTTGGCCTCCAAATACACTATTATAGTGCTTGTGTAGGCTATTTTGTTTTTTTTGTGCCAAAGATATATACAGGTTTTGGTTCACCAGTATAAGCATCTAAAAGTCTCCTACAAGTCTAGAAGAACTCATCTGGGTACTTTTGTTCAACTTTTGATACAGTCATTTTTCTACATCACGGTATTTTAGTCACTAGCCATGGCTAAAAGCAGTGATGTATTTCGTATGTTGGTTGTTGAGGATAAGTTGGATGGTACGAATTACCCATTGTGGGCTTATATGATGCATCATGTATTGGTCGCAAAAGGACTATGGAATATTGTGCGAAGTGTTGAAAAACGTCCTATTACACCTGCAAATACAGGTACTGCAAATACATGTACTAAAGTTGATGCAGATGCCATCGAAGATGGTGATATTCTGCAAATTTCTATTCGTGCTACAGTTTCTGCTGCACCTACTGCAGAGAAAATTCATTGGGATGCCAGAGATGCTCAAGCACATGCATTGATAGCCTTGTCTGTCAAACGTGCCATTATTACTCACATTCACTCTTGCAGAACAACTAAGGATGCTTGGGATACACTTACCACATTGTACTAGGCTAGGAATGAGGCTCGTGTTGCTTACCTCCGAAAATAGTTGAAGAGTGAGCACATGAATGAAGGTGATCCTATGGACAGTTTTCTCACAAAGATCAAGGATTTGAAGGGACAATTGATTTCTACTAATGAACTCCTTCGTAATATTCCACTTGTGCAAACTGTTCTAAATGGTCTTCCCGACTCATATCAGAGTTTTGCTTCTACTCTTCATTTGATGATGAAAGGCAATCCAAATGCCTTAACATTTGAAGAGTTAGTTTCTCTTCTATTGAAGGAAGATCAATCCACGCAAAACAGATTTATTATGTGTGTTGCAGATCAAGCTTTCCTAGCTACTCAGAAGGGCAAAGGAAAATGGAGCTCTTCCACTTTTAAGCAGAAATCTGTTAAATCTGCACAATCAAAGAAGGAAAACAAAGATGAGAAGAAACCAAAAAATAGAAATTATTGTGCAAGTACTACAAAGCAAATGATCATGTCATTAACAGCTATCCAAAACTGCTTGCTAAAGAGGCAAAGAAGAAAGAGGTCATAATGGTTATTGCAAAGGCCTCCACCGAAAACAGAGTATGTTAATCTTATGCAAGATGAAGAATGGGTGTTTACTGTTGTTTGCGATTTTGACCCATCTTCTCATGAGTAGTGCATGTCTGCAGTAGACTCAGATGTTTGTTATTTTGATAGTGGAGTGACCGAACATATTACCTCACAATGCAGTTTCTTCTCTTCACTCGGGCCTGCCTGTACAGGGAATACTGTTACATGCACCAACAACTCCTCTTATCCTGTTATGGGAGTTGGAAAGATCATTCTGACTACTACTGATGGTAGTTCTTTTACATTGTCAGATGCTTTATTTATGCCAGGGATCAAGAAGAATCTGTTATCAGTTTCGGCATTAGCCAAGATTGGCTTGGTTGTGAAATTTGTTGATGACAGATGTACAATTAATGATCTGTCAAATGGCAATGTGATTATTGCTTTTGTTGTATAAGCTCATAGATTATGAAAAATCTATGAATGATTCAGCATCTGCAGAACATGATTCTCAAGCTATGTCAGATGAAGCTTTGGCATGCATGCTTTGGTCATTTGAATTTTGCTAGTTTGCTACACCTGCAAAAATTTGAAATAGTGTCCTCTTTGCCCAAACTTGAGGCACCCAGTAAACATGTTTGTGAAGGCTATATTTTGGGCAAAATTCAGCATTCATCCTTCCCAAAAGATGGTTCAGTTCAGGCTACTCAGAAATTGTAGCTTTTACATAGTGATGTTTGTGGTCCTATGCAAACAACCTCTTTTGGAAACTATCTTTACTTCGTGACTTTCATTGATGATTTTTCCAAGCATGCATGGTTATATCCGTTGGGCAGCAGTGATCGCACACATGTGTGAGTTCGTTAAAAGCTACAATTACGATCGTTGTTTTGTGCTTTTGGAGGGGTGCTTTTTAAGGTATGAAGATAATATAAAAGAAGAGCATTAGCTCATTGTTGATCATCCTTCACCTAGTGTTCAACACAAGCTTTGGAGAGCTTGGACCTCAATAGAGGTGGTGTTTCTTCTAGCACATGGGGCAGCCATGGTGCTAACTTGAAGCATGTTGAGGAGCGGCTATGGAGTTCTTCTTGGAGAAGAAGAGTGTGCTCACACTCTTGCTCATGGAGAGGAGGTTATCTCTTGTTCATGGAAAGAAGACTTGGTCATTAGCATCTTGATGGTGACGATCGGCCATCTACATGGTGTATTTGAAGATTGTCTTCTACATGAAGATTTCGGGCTACTTCAAAGACATTGGATGGTGTTTAACATAAGATTTACATCTTATGTTAAGTATTCAGGTACATATTCTCTTTATGCACACAGGTACTACTTGGAGTTTATGGAGGCAGTAGCATCCATATCAGAAGGAGTCCTATTCGGCACAGGTACAAGAGAATCAGTACATATATGCTTTATGCATATTTGGATGAGGTGTTTGAGAAGATATGTTCACATGAGTTTGAGGATTTCTGGCAGCAAACTTGTTAGCATTCATTGCTACTTTTTAAGTACGTGATCTTTTCACACACGTATCTGACTTAGGTTCTTCCATAGCCTAAGGTTAGATGAGGGTTTGTTGATTATCAGTTTCACCCTAATCCTTCCTCTTTCAGTCACTCATATTCACTCTTCTATAACCTATTAGGTCACACATCTCATGTATATTCAGATTTCTGCCCATACATCTAAATATGTTTGTTACATTTGTACATTCACTCATCCATCTATTTCTCATCACATAGAGTGGTTGAGAGTTTTGCTCCCACGTTGTACATTGAACATTGGTATATATGATAGTGTGAGTAAGCCTTGGCTTACGTAACACTTTACACATGTTGTCTAGTCTCTCTCTATCTTTGTCTCATCATTTGTATGATTAAATGTGGTATGTTCATGTTTTGTCAATTGGAAGTTTGCTAGATTCTATGTTGTATATGCTGGAACTATGGAACCATGGACCTGTGATATGAGCTATGGGCCTACCGCATTTCCAACATTTGGTATCAGAGCACTAAGGTTTTGGTTTCAGAACTTTAGATCTTTGGCATCAATGCATTAAGGCTCATTTAGATTCACAGGTTTCCAGACTTCCAGTTTTACAATATTAGATTTAAGAGCATCTTCTAACATTTGACATTTGACATACACACTTAATCTAGATGAGTAGAGATTTAAGAATTAGACAATTCAGTCACATGTGTATTCAGTGTGGAGTATGAAGTTGATGATCTGTTAGCAGCCGAATATTTTTGGAAGAGTATGAAAATACTTTACAAAAGTATTGTTTGAATACCAAGACTTGATGAAGAGAAGGCTACTTCAAATTCAAGGAAGAACAATGGTTTAGAGAAGATGAAGGAATCAGATCAACATCAAATCACAGGTATCAGTTTCTACTATCAGATTATCATTTGTAGGTCATATCTTAGAAGAGCAGTTATGAAGAGATTTGAAGGATTCAAGGAATGCTTTTATACACTTTCATTATTTGAAAGTTAAAGGCTACATCAAAACAGGTATCTAGAGGTTTTTCTAGAGAATTTTGAGAAATCTCTTTCATGACAAGAAGGCTCATCTAAGAAGACAAATTTGGAGATGGGACATCCAATTTTCTGTTGTAAATTGGTTGGATATCGAGGTACAAAATGTAATCTTGGTATCTAGAGACGGTAACTCTAGAAAGGTAATTCATCATTCAGACAAAAGGTTGGTGAATTTAGTCGTTTCGGACCTTTGAAGCAGAATTTTGATTCAGAGATATGAGGAGATGATAAAACATGTTTCTATATTCACTTCCATTTGTATACCATGTTTTGTTTTATCTCTTACTCTTAGTACTAGAGGAAGAGAAAGAATTCATTTGAAGAAGTTAAGAGTGTGTTGAAGCTCAAAGTCAAGGACAAAGCATGGAAGCACATCAAAAGGTGGACACACAAGGAAAGGGAGCAAGTAGGGAGCTCCAAGAAGTGTATGTCAAATTTTCAGAAGAATCCCTTACAAAAATAGTGATTTTCATCACTAAAAACCATTGTAAATACCATTATCTATTTTTATAACTCCATTTTGTTCAAGCTGAGGAGTTCTCGAGCTTGAGGAGTATTAGAAGTACCATCGTACCAATTTTCATAATTTTTAGACTTCGTTTGAGCCCTCAAATAAGCCCTGGAACCTAATTTTTAACTAGACCGGACACTAGGTCTGGACAGGGCCAAAACTAGTCAAAAAACTATAAAAAGAGCTAGAGAGCTCATTTTTTAGGTTAGCTGGTGAGAGAAAAATAGAGCTTTTGTAAGAGAACTCATTTGCAATTGAAGCTTTCCATTGTTCCTCTCTTTGATCTTACCTTGTGTGCGTGTGTGTATGTGTGTGCATGTTTGTGTGCTTTCACTCACGCACTTGTGCCTTCACTTGCTCGTGGTCTTCATACCGGTCCTCACGTCTCCACGGATTGACAAGTAAAGGAGGTGGTGCTTACGCTTGAGCTACACCAAATTTTGGCGCCGTTGCCAGGGAGAGAGCTTCGAGGACGAGCGTTGTGATGGTAAGATCGTAGAATTGCGACATTGGAAGGTAAAAAAACTCTCATTTATGTTATTTTCTGATTTTTCTTCTTCATCTTCTTCATCATCATCATCTCCACCTTCTTCCATCTTCTTCTTCATAGAAATTTCTTGTTTTTTAGTGCATTTTCACCATTTCCATACCATTTTTCATGCATTATTGTGTGAGAAGGAGTTAGGAGGTGCAAGGGAGAGCAAGCGTTGTGTTTTTTCATGATTTTTTGCACATACAGAGCTCGCCATTGCTCGGTGCTCAAAAGTTTGAAGTTCCCGCCAAAAAACGCGATTCTGTGATGAAAATCGCGATTCTGTGAAAATTCAAAATTTTTTGAAAAATCACGATTCTCTGTTTCCCGCCTAAAAGCTTGTGGAAAAGAACACGATTCTGTGGTCATTCTCAGAATCACGATTCTGTGGTTATGCTCAAAATTGTGATTCTCACAAATCACGATTTTTAGCCAAAAACACGATTTTGTAAAAACACGATTCTCTAGGAGAAAATCGTGATTCTCTAGAACACGATTCTCTAAAACACGATTTTGTAAAAACACGATTTTGTAAAAACACGATTCTCTAGGACAAAATCGCGATTCTCTAGAACACGATTCTCTAAAACACGATTTTGTAAAAACACGATTCTCTAGGACAAAATCACGATTCTCTAGAACACTAGGGCATAGACTTCATAGGTCCTATTAACCCCCCAGCTAGAAACTCCCATGCAGAGTATATTATTGTAGCCACAGATTACCTTACAAAGTGGGTAGAAGTCAAAGCCACCACAAAGAATAATGCTCAGACAATGGCTAAGTTCTTATTCGAGAATGTGTTCACGAGATATGGGCTACCAATAGAGTTAGTGAGCGATAGAGGCACACACTTCTTGAATGAGGTCATTGGTCTTCTCCAAGAATTCTTGGTGATACATAAAAAGTCTGCCCCTTATCACCCACAAGCTAACAGACAAGCCGAGAGCACCAATAAGATCCTCTGTAACGTATTGACAAAATTGGTAAATAATAAACACTCTGATTGGGACAAACAACTTCATCATGTTGTTTGGGCTTATCGAGTTGCCTACAAAACGGTACTCAACGCCACCCCATTTCAGATGGTCTTCGGACAGAATGTTGTGCTACCATTAGATTTCTTAATCCCTGCCTTAAAAGTAGCACAAGAGTATGAGTGGTGTGGACATGAATTATCCTCTAGGATCTTTGATCTAGAACGCTTAGGTGAGACAAGGCTACGCACGGAAGCAGGCATCTATGCTGCAAAGAAAAGGCAAAAGGCATACTTTGATGCACACATCAAGGATAAGGGATTGAAAGAGGGAGATCTAGTGTTGGTTTATACACTAAAACAACATGCCCGTAAGTTGGAAAAAAGAGGATATGGACCCATGATCATTAATAGAATTTCCACTAGTGGTGCAGTTCAATTGGCCACTCTAGAAGGAGACATCTTGCCAAACTATATCAGTGGTTGTAGAGTCAAGTTATACCAAGAACCTCTTACAGAGGATATGCTTACGAGACTCAACACTGCTAAGAAGCGAAAAGAAGAGGAGTTAAGGGTGAGAGAAGAAGCACAAGCCGAGGCTAGAGAGCGCATAAGGCGAAATAAGTTAAGGCGACTAGGCCTAGATGTCAACTCAAAAGCCCCAAAATATCACATGGATATGTGCCAAAAGTCAGGCATAGCGACTTCTCAAGTCATTGACCAAAGACCCTTTGTGACCATAGAGATAGGACAAGTGTTGAGTATTGGGTATGCACACATCTTATTTGTGCATAGGAACCCTCTTTTTGTATCTACTTAGAGTTTCACATGAAAACTCCCTCTTAGACACTTTTTAATATTTCTCCTAAAGTAAGGCTTTTGGAAGCATGTAAAAATACCCATCCCTTTTGTAGAAGTGTAGAAAAATCCCCACGCACGTATTCTTGGAAGATATGGTTGTTAGAAAGAATATTTTCCAAGATCTTTTTGAGATATGTTAGTTAGGCATGTGCTCCTTTTTGACTAGTCAAAAGGAGCACATGGGGGAATGTGTCTAGCCTATAAATAGAGGCTTATTTCTTGTAAAAGGGGAGCTTTTGGTCGTGCTCTCATGTAAAATCCTTTCAATGGAAGAACTCTCCTTTCTCCTAAGGCTTTGTGCATATATGTATTTAGTCTTGGAGAGTGTGAGAGTGAGGTGTGTGTGCATGCTAGCATTTTCCTTTGTGTGTAAGTAGAGTGTTGCAATTGTCTTGTATTTTACATATGTGACTAGGATCCTTGACCCCCATTGCTCCATATTTTCAAGCATGTGGCATAGCTGCGGGCTGATGGCCAATGGCTTGAACATGATGGAGGATGGGGTGGATGAAAGGAGAGTCTTTCTTGGGCCTTCCTTCTTGCTTCCATGCAAGGTGGTGTGGGTCTTCGCTCCCAAGGGCATACTACAACAACAAATTTGGCGCCGTTGCCGGGGAGAACGACCTTTCATTACTTGGAGTGCTCAAGAGCATGTGGTAAGATATTGATTTGCAATTTTTCTGCTTATTTACGTAGGATATGTGTGTTGGCATGGTACTTTCACCCTTCCATTGGGCCATTAGTTCCTCATTTCCTTGTTTTAGTAGGATAGTTTTAGTTCATATTTGTTTGATGCACAAAAACACCCCCCAACCCCTTCTCTCTCTTTCTCTCTCACATACACACAAACTCCCACACACTCACTCAGGCATCACTCTCCATCTCTCCTCCATTTCTTGATTTCAGTGATGGCCTTGAAAAGGGGGATGGGTACCTTCCTTCATCCCTCCCTCTCTTCAGGTACAAAAAAAGAAAAAGAAATTGAGTTCACCCCCCGAGGGATTTCGCTAGCAATTCGTGTATGCAATATGACCACTTTGAAACTAGTCGTTGCCAAAACTATGTGGGGAAAGTGGGCTTGGCCTTAAAGACGATATCACCTCTGTGCGGGCCCAAATCTCGAGGCAAAATGAAGGTCTGTGCTCGTGGCCGCATGCTCGTTGCGACTCTCTGTTCTTGGGGCTCCCTCTCCTTGCATGGCGTCTGTGGGATGAGCTCCACCGAGCTCCCCCTATTGTGCATCCTCTTCTTTTGGGGTTGAGCTCCAAGTGAGCTCCCCCTTTCCCCTTCCTCTCTCGAGGTTGAGCTCCAGGCGAGCTCCCTCTGTAGCATGTCTTCTCCTCAGAAGTGATACTTGAAGGCGAGTCAAAGGCAAACGTTTCACCCCTATGCTCTATGCGGGGCTTCACTTGCTCCTCCTAAGCGTGCAGCTGGCCGCTTCACGGGGGGTTGAGCGATGGCTCCCCAATTCCCTCCCTCCCTTTGCTGGACTAACTCGGGCTGAGTAGGGCACCCCCCTCGCTTTGTGGGTCTCCATCTTTGTGCTACTGAAGGTGGATGGCATCGCCAATCTCCGTGCATCCTACTGAACCGGGTTGAGCTCAGTGTGAGCTCCCCCTCCAATCCATGTTGAAGGCGACACTTTGCTGACCTGCCTCGTTGTTGTGTATGAGTAGGCATTTAGTCCTCGCCAAAGGGGGAATTACCTGTACTAAGCTTACCTTTTGCGCATACATTTCCAACCTGGAAGCAAGGTCTGCAATGTATGGAGTTTCGCAAATGTGCCAAATCATTGGGAGAATCCCTCATTCTTTGATCCAGGCAGGGTCCTACAGATGAACACTGGCATGAGTAGCGATGACATGCAGTTCGTACCAATCAAGTTTGGTCAAGAAAATTGTTCTAATATGATATTGGCAGTAACCATTATGGGCTGATAATAGGACTGACTGTCTGAATCTTGATGGGGGGCGAATTTTTGTCACAGGCGAAGCACGATCTATTGGCATCTTTTGGAAATGCTTGGATTTGGACATGCTTCTGCTGTTGCCTCCCATCTCAGGTCACGATCTGCTGGCATCTTTTGGAAATGCTTGGATTTGGACATGCTTCTGCTGTTGCCCCCTTGTTGCTCTTCTTGCAGGTGCAAGAAACCTCACTATTCTACGCACGCATTGAAGCTCTCTTTGTTGAAGCTATCCGATATTACACATCGACTGAAGCAATCAAATCTCTACACATGGATGCAGAATCAACAGACAACCGGGGGGAACGAGCTCACCCCTTCTTGGGTATGGCTATGGCATCGAGCCATCCAATGTCTCTTCCTTACGAAGACTGTTTGTTGTACCTTGCAAGGTGGTTCATTTTGAACCCCTCCTAGCCACGGTGTGACCTTGAAGCTCACCCCCATAAGGTTCTCTACTCCTCTCAATGTCGAGCTCTGCCTTCTGGATGGGCAGCGGTATTCTGCTCTTCGAGTGCACAGATTGAAGACGATCAACATGGCTTTTCTCCCTTGAGGTAATTCTTGTGCTCATATTACTGCCCTCTGCTCCATCTCTTTTAGAACAGAAGAGTAAATTCCATGGGACGAGCTGTTAAGGCAGGGCTTCTACATACAATGCTTGAGGAGGTTGGGGAAGGAAAATATACAGTAAAAGGATTTGCACAGTGCTCCCTTGGTGACCACAGTCAAGCTTTGGGAGACCTTACTTTCAGCATTTCCTTTTTCGACCATGCCTCATGTTGAGCATCTTCCACCAACAGCTGTCATTGCTACCTGCTCAGGTGCACTTATAAGGAAGCAAGTTCTACTGATTGACTGCAATGCAAAATGCGAAGGCAGCTCTAAAGGGGTGGAACATCTCTGAAGCCTGAAATTTGTTGACATCATGGAAGGGCTACCAACAGAAGCACATGGGGAATAACTCAGTAAGCCAAAATAAAATAACAACGAAGGATGCAAGGTTTTCTTATCAAAGTTGTCAACTTTATTTGATAATGGTTAAAGTCTTCAGGAGTATTATATGGTTGCTATTGGAAAATGACCACGATCAGGCTGTAGCAGTTGAATTAGTCACCAAAGACTCTTCCATACATGGAGGAAAGTCTGCACAGGGATACATTTTTTAGAAGGGAATTACAGCAGCAGAAGATGGTATCACCATTATGTGATTGTTACTGTGGGAAATGGGCTTGTACGAACTTATTTATTTTCTATGACTACAAGAAGCACAAGGTCATGTGCCCTTCCTAGTCCCAAATTGGCCCCATGTTGCCTCAAGACATGGGATAAGCTCAGCTCCATCTTCTTGCGAAGAAATCAACTGGAAGAATTTAACTATTGAAGTTCAGCAATGAATTCAGGATATGTTGAGGGCTCGGGTTGGTGCACAATTTGTGTTTACTCTTCAAAGAGATGAGCTATAGGCTGGAGTACAAAAGGCAAGGGTTGCGTTTGATTTTGAGAAGAATGTAATGCCAAGCTCTAGATCAGAGGGCTACCATGGAGGAAAGCTTGTAGGTATGGCAGAAGGGGCTGAAAAGTTGCACACAATGACTGTCATATTTTTGATCCAAGCTTTGATGAAATCCTCAACTTTAGAAAATGCAGCATTGAAGGCTTTTTGAAGAATTCAATTAAATATAACTTTCTCTATTTGTGGACCCCTTTTTCATGCTTCTTGAACCAAGCAGGAATGGCCGAATGTCACTTATAGATTCAATGAAGAATGCAACAAATGCAATGAAGGCTGCACAATGGCTAGAGTGATATCTTCGGTTAGGGATCGTCCCGTCCAAGGACTTAGTGCTGCAGCTATACTCACAGCCAAAATGGGAGGTTGAACTTTGTAACCAGTCTTGGCAATCCTTGCAACAAATCTGATGGTTAGGATTTACATTGCCTGCTCAGAGCAAAGAAGATGCTGTTCAAAAGGATGTCTGTTCAACTAATTATCAAGACTCAGAGAATTATTCAGTATGGACTGATGTGCCATTGAGAAACCAATTCTCAACTCTCTGCTACGTGCTGGATGGGGATCTAGCTAAAGTACAGAATGTAGGATGCATGATTCCACAGTACTGCTGAGATGTGTTTCATCAGTCTCAACTACCATGGCCTAGTGAACCTCCACCCTATGGTTGCCCTTTATCTGGATCTCACATATTCCTTGGACAATGGGCTCCATCAGCAATTCGCACAGATGTTTGCAGCAGGAGGAATGCAGCAAGCACATGGATTGGCATATGCATGAAATGTCAATCACAGTTGTTGTTGATGAAGATACCACTCTTACAACTGGAAGCTTTAGGATTCTTATAGCTAGGTGATATACTGCACATCAGTGTTGGTGTGCACAGTCATATAGGAGTGATTGAATTTGGTTCCTGTGTTGCCAAGGCTATTCAAATAACATGTAATTTTGGAATTGACGACATCAAGGTTGTTGATGATTCATGGAGATCAGTGACCGGTCACCAAGGTCTTTGGAAAAAGGACCCAGCAGAAATTCTAGGAAGTAATGCTGGTGTGGAATTTTTTGTATCGTTCTATAGGGATGTTAACCTTCTCCATGGTGACGAGGACAAGCAAGCTACATAACTACACAACTTACTCTGCCAAGCCTGCTCCCAAGCTAGCAGATACCAGGTTCCACAAGCTATTGGAGTTACTCTGCCAAGCTGAGCTCCCTGATATGGTTACACGCTGCAGAAAGGGCATGATATGCTCTACACAAATGGCAAGATTGGTTTATACTCTGGTTTTGATATTCTGCCTGACAGAAGTTAGAGTTCACAAATGCAGTCTGTGCATCCATGGCTGAGCTCTAGTCTCTATGTCTCTGCTGCCTTCCTGATGTCTGCACTGATATACACACTATCGGCTGAGGACTGTTCCGAGATTGCTACCAAACCTTATGACAGGCTTTGCATCATCTCCATTATCTATTGTGGCTGAGCTCTACATGTGTAGAAAGATTGAGGGACTCCCAAAAGCTTGGTATTTTTCCATGAATAGGTTTCTTATGAAGGAGGCAATCTAAGTATGTGTTGATTATTAGTTTTGCTACAACCTGTTCTCCATGTCAATATCTCGTTGGAGGATCGTGACCACAGGTGGTGGTAACTCACCGGGTGCTTGGAAACTTGTCATCTACATGAGTGCCATATGCTGTGGATTGGTAAAAGATCAAAAGGTTGAACCTTCATGAGACAGTGCTATGATGTCAACATACCTTCTGGTGTATATTCTTACCCACTGAATATCGATGAGCATGAGGGAAGTAATTTGCTCTTGGATATAGACAACATGCCATGTTTCAATTCTTTCTGTGCCTGTATATGATGCAGCAAGTTATTAAGTGTTACAAAGGTGAGAGCTGCACCAACTCAGATACATGGGATTGAACCTTGACCAATGATTCCACCATCTGCATAGAACTCATTTGCTCCATTGGTTCTTGAGTTTGTCACTAAAGTTCTGGTTGGAGAGCTTCCACATAAGGGTTGCTGCTAAACAAGTGTCCTAGGAGTCCCAGAAGAATCTTGGGCACCCGGCCATTGCAGCTCAGCCAATTCCTCTAGCGAATGGTACCAGCACAGGCTGGAGTGCAAGGACACTATGCGGATGAACCAGCTCCTTATTTTGGAAGCTTTATTTGCTCTCATTGGCTGCTCCTCACCAAGTTGCTTGGATCCAGGAAACTAAGCTTAATGTGTTGAAGTGCCTGTGTCTATTAAATGGTTCAAGCTCCTTGGTTTATCGTTTATATATGAATATTCAGTAGATATTGGTTATCCCAAGTGGGGACTGTGTCCATTGCCCTTGTCCTCTCTTGAAGACAAAGATCTACATTAAATGTTATTGCTGTGCAGCATACAGATTGTTGTCTCTCAGATTCTCAGAGTGGGTCCTCCACTCTGGTTTGATCTTGTCTGCTCATATGGTCGGGGTTGAAGGAAGCTTGTTGGATGCCAAAGCTGGTGGTGCCCTGTAAACCTAACTCTTACTCAGGATGTGTTGTTAGATATTAGACTTGAGCTACAAAGAACAAGCAAGGTTTTCATGAAATAGAAAAAAAGGGATGATCAAGGAACTTGCTGTCTTGAATGTGACTGGCCTATTTTAGGGACTGTGTCCACTTCCCCAGCCATCTTGTGGGAAGCTTGGTACATCTTTGATGCCAGGACTGCTATCCTAAGTGTGATGTGCCCTTTCTTGCTCTGTCATGTTTGCAATGGTTGTGTATGCACATTGTGTCTTTGGACTTGCAGTTTTCAAGTCCTCTAAAGAATTGCTCAGAAGAATTGCTGCATATTTGGCAACAGAGGCAGCTGTGTACATGGTTGGGCTGACTGCCCGTTAGGGGGATTGTGTCGCTCAAACACTGAAGACCTGAAGACTGAAGACTTGCAAATTCGAAGACTTGAAGACCCAAACCTGGAGAGTACTGCAATGTATGCTTCTTCTATCTTAGCTTTGTCGAGGACGACAAAGTCTAGGGAGAGGAGGGTGTTGAGTATTGGGTATGCACACATCTTATTTGTGCATAGGAACCCTCTTTTTGTATCTACTTAGAGTTTCACATGAAAACTCCCTCTTAGACACTTTTTAATATTTCTCCTAAAGTAAGGCTTTTGGAAGCATGTAAAAATACCCATCCCTTTTGTAGAAGTGTAGAAAAATCCCCACGCACGTATTCTTGGAAGATATGGTTGTTAGAAAGAATATTTTCCAAGATCTTTTTGAGATATGTTAGTTAGGCATGTGCTCCTTTTTGACTAGTCAAAAGGAGCACATGGGGGAATGTGTCTAGCCTATAAATAGAGGCTTATTTCTTGTAAAAGGGGAGCTTTTGGTCGTGCTCTCATGTAAAATCCTTTCAATGGAAGAACTCTCCTTTCTCCTAAGGCTTTGTGCATATATGTATTTAGTCTTGGAGAGTGTGAGAGTGAGGTGTGTGTGCATGCTAGCATTTTCCTTTGTGTGTAAGTAGAGTGTTGCAATTGTCTTGTATTTTACATATGTGACTAGGATCCTTGACCCCCATTGCTCCATATTTTCAAGCATGTGGCATAGCTGCGGGCTGATGGCCAATGGCTTGAACATGATGGAGGATGGGGTGGATGAAAGGAGAGTCTTTCTTGGGCCTTCCTTCTTGCTTCCATGCAAGGTGGTGTGGGTCTTGGCTCCCAAGGGCATACTACAACAACAACAAGGAAAGGATGCAAGGACTGTGAAAGCATTGATTGACTCAGGTGCAGCAAGTAGTGCAGTTAGACTATCCTACTGCCAAAACTTGCAGTTGAACATCAATCCCATAGAAGCTTATCTCATAGGATTGGGAGGTGGGGAAACCCCTTGTTTGGGCGAGGTGGAACTTCCCATCTACCTGCAAGATGTTCCAATGAAAGTCAAAGTGCTAGTGTGTCAAGATGAGAACCTTACAGAACCACTTGTCTTAGGACAAGATTGGATTTATGACAATGCAGTCAACTTAAACCTAAGAAGTCAACTTCTTCAAGTTTGGGTCCAGGGACAATGCTTTACATTAGAACTAGAAAATGGCATGCTCACAAATCCAGATGTCACATCTTGTAGTTCTTCTAAGACTAATCATATGGAAGAAGATGTTGTATGTGTCAAAAGCTCTATGATGCAGAAGGAGTCAATCGTGGAAGAACAGGTTCGAAGGCGGGTGGATCTTTCTTCTTCTCCAAAGAATCAAGTAGCCACAGTAGTGAGTCCACCACACAGGCAAACACAACCGTTCACGACAACTGCTACATCAAATAGAAAGACACCATTCGACAAGAAAGCAATTCCGAGTATGAAACAGATCTGGGTACGCAAAGGAGAGCAACCATCAGCCTTGCCCCCACAAAGCCCATCCAAGAAAGCCAACCAGGCCAGAAGACAAAGAGAGCAGCTCAGACAAGCTCAATCACAAGGTATCCAAAAAGTTTGGGTGCCTAAGAAATTAGCTGCAGCTCAACAAGGGCGATTACAGATGTGGGTACCTAAGAAGCTCTTACATCCACAACAACCTATGTTCTCCCACATGCGAAAGGTCTCAACAACGAAGCCAAAAAGAGGAAAGGGTAAGAACCACGTACAGAGACCAAAAGAAGATCAAATCAGCTCTTCAACAATAGTAGGAAGACGTGCAAAAAGTCTATGGGTTTGGAAGCCAAAAGTACAAGTAGCACATTGGATACCACAATTCAGAAAGCATCCAAAGAGGAAGACGCCTGAAGTGATCTCTACAATGCCAAATGTTGTTCTAAAATGGATCCCTATAAGGAAGAAGGATCAGTTGTCATCTCAAGATCCAATGGATACCTCCACGATAGATGGCATCAACATCCGCAAATAACATCGAAAAGCCTCGACAAGCGAACACCATGTGCTCCTTGCACAATCCAGTCTTTTGCACCATTCAGGTTATGCATTTCCAAAGTATGCATTAATATAGGGCCACATTACAGGGCCGTGCATAGACACATTGGAGAGTCCCATGCACAAGAGCACATTGACATATGTCAACTATTTTTTCTGATACTAACATCTATCTTCTTGTTTGATGACATTGTTCCACAAAAAAAAAAGAGAGAGTGGAAGCACTTGTTCCCAGGTTTGGCTCATGAAACATGAATGAGTCATGCTTGGTTAAAGGTGGAACTGTTGATTACTGGGCATTTATCAGTTGGGATAGAAGTGTGTCTTGGCTAGCAGATGATATAATTGCTGCCTTATCTCATAGATGTCAAGAACTTGGCATGAGCATGGCATCCACAACTATGGTTTCCTCTTACTATGGTAGGAGTTAAGAGCTTGAAGGTCTCCAACTTGAGTGATGCATAACTATTGCATGTACAAGATCATCCAGGGAGATATCTGCACGGGGTAGTTCTGGTACCCTGCAAATCTTTGTATGTATACTGGATGAGAAGACTCCTGCTTATGGTGAGCTAGAGAGAATATGTGAAACTAAGCTTGGTGTAGTTATCGAATGTTGTTGGTCAAGGAATATAAAGAAATTCAATTCTCTGTATTTGGCAAATGATGCTTTGAAAAGAGGAGACATGATCAGCCATTCAAAAGATCTCATCAGTGGACCATCAAGACGGACATTCATCAATAATGTTCCATCCCAAAGGCCGAGTGTACAACACGAAGAGATGAACATCCATCGACCTTCCCCATGGTAAGTATCTTTACCTTGGAAACATCATAACCATGATAGCTTAGGAAACATCTTCGTCGGCATACCCTTGAGCACTTAGCTCAAGACCCCCAATTTTTGCACCATACTTCTTCCAATGCATTTCCCAAGTAAGCATTCATAGGGCTACATTACAAGGCCGTGCACAAGGCACATATTTTCCTCAACCCATGCACGAACACACTTACCCATCACTCAATATGGGTTATGAGTACTTGGCATGACTACTATGAACATCAACTGTGGAAGATCTAGAAAACATCAACGGAGACTCACAATGACACAGTCATGCTGGAATCCAAGGAAGAAGCACATACCAAGAGACTACAACTTGCAAAGACTCGCAGTGATAAATGAAGAACTAGACACATCTGGAAGTCAGACGACTTTTGTTCATACAGAAGGGACACTCCCTCTCAAGGCACTACTTGGAACAACCACTACAACAAGGGTCTGTCAGGGACGACAGACTCGAGAGGGGGGGAGTGTTGAAGCTCAAAGTCAAGGACAAAGCATGGAAGCACATCAAAAGGTGGACACACAAGGAAAGGGAGCAAGTAGGGAGCTCCAAGAAGTGTATGTCAAATTTTCAGAAGAATCCCCTACAAAAATAGTGATTTTCATCACTAAAAACCATTGTAAATACCATTATCTATTTTTATAACTCCATTTTGTTCAAGCCGAGGAGTCCTCGAACTTGAGGAGTATTAGAAGTACCATCGTACCAATTTTCATAATTTTTAGACTTCATTTGAGCCCTCAAATAAGCCTTGGAACCTAATTTTTAACTTAGTCGGGCACTAGGTCTGGACAGGGCCAGAACTAGTCAAAAAACTATAAAAAGAGCTAGAGAGCTCATTTTTGAGGTTAGCTGGTGAGAGAATAGAGCTTTTGTAAGAGAACTCATTTGCAATCGAAGCTTTCCATTGTTCCTCTCTTTGATCTTACCTTGTGTGCGTGTGTGTATGTGTGTGCATGTTTGTGTGCTTTCACTCACGCACTTGTGCCTTCACTTGCTCGTGGTCTTCATACCGGTCCTCATGTCTTCGCGGATTGACAAGTAAAGGAGGTGGTGCTTACGCTTGAGCTACAGAGTGCTTGCTACTTCAAGATGAAGAGAACAAAAGGTATGGAAGAGAAGTTTGAAGATGTCAACATCATCATCGGGTGGAAGAAAGATGCAGAAGAAGAAAGTCCATCATTTCCAAAAGAAAAGTAAGACTTCCTTTTCTCTCATATTTTCCATATACTTTTTCTATTTTATCCTCTACATCCAAAGACAAGTCTACGAGAACATCTTGTTTAAAGAAGAAGCAGTTTCTTGTTTTGCATTACACTTGGTCATGATTTAGTCGATTTGACAAAGAATTGCATTGAGAGAAAGAAAAGCAGCAGATTTTAAAGACAACTTATGTTTTGACTCAAATGTATGAGTTATGTATAAGTTGAAGATTTTTAGCAGGCAGCTTATATATTCCCTCAAAGAATTCTTGGAGTGTCAATACAGAGCTACTTGGTATATGACAAGTTGTAGAGAAGTATATTTCTTCTTTATCTAACTCTTAAGGTAAAAGAGTTTTGTAGCAGATGTTGAAGACTTAGGTTGAGGTTTTATGTTTGGAAAAGGTTACCTCATATTCAGTATTTTCAAAAAACTTCAAAAAATTCAGATTCTTGATGTACAAGCCAATGGAGAATCTACTTTCTATGATTGTCTAGACTTTTGGATACATGTTTGTATTCAAAAAGGTGTTCCATTTGATCCTATCACTTGGTTGAGAAGTGGAGTTAGCCAAAAGAAAGTCAAGCAGGTACTGTCACATTTCACCCGGGGAGAATATGAAAAGTTATGAAGTATCCACTTGCAGCTTTTGGAGTTCTTAAGGTGAGAAGTTTGTCCACTTATATTTCAAGTACGAGCTGCAGATTCTTGGGAAGGATTTGTTTGAAGAAAAGTTTTACAACTTTTTGAGAAGCGTGGACACTTGGAGACATTCAGGTAGCAAATCAAACATTCAGTCATGAAGGTTTGATGAGAGCAGATTCTACACAAGAGAGATCATTGATCTTGGATGATCTTGAATGATCATGAAGATCTTGAGTATTTATGAGTCAGTTATCTATCCTTTGTTTGTGTAAGGTTTTTAGCATTGGAAGAAGTAAGTCAAAAATTCAGATTCTATCAGATTTGTCATGCAGAGAGATAGAAGAAGATACTTGTTATGTTGCAGAAGGTTATGAATCCTATAAAGCTTTTAGCAAGGATTTGTTATGTTAAGATCAGCTAACCTTATTCTACAATATGGGAAGCTGAAGAGTTACAATGAAAGCTATTAGCAACTGCAGTGCTAATAAAAAGGGTTCAGAGATTTTATTTCAGATACAGGTATTGATCACTAAAAATCAGATTTATGAAGGAAGACGTTCCACATTTCATAAAGTCTGATATATTTGAAGAATTCTGGATACTAGTGTTAAATCATCTAGGGGGTGATGAAACATGAAGACTTATTTTCAGCCATATGTAAAAGAATGCAGATTCATTCTTATAGGTATTTCCTATATCAGGTATTCCTATATTTCCTTTGTCAGGTTCTCTTTATGTTCCAGCTTTGAAAGAAGAAGGAAGAAGGAGAATGTCTAGAGAAACTTCCTGTTAGGATGTTCCTGTTCAGGAGAAGGTTCCAGAGTTCTATTGAAGAGAAGCTTGATATTTCAGAGAGGTATGTTTTGAGAAGTGCACACATATATGTTTATACCAGGTTCTGAAGGAAAGAGGTATGAAGGATTTACACATTGAACAAGGATGAAGACATGATGACATCATAGATATTGTGATAAGAATCATGAGTTTATTTGAGTTGATTTTAGTTGATTTCAGTTGAGTTGACTTGACTTGACTTGAAGTACAACCAGAGATGAACCAACAGTGTTCATAATACACTAAGTTGTGAGTTTTCAGTCACAGGTTCTAGGATTCAGTTCTTGATTATGTTTAGTGTATTTACATGACACAGCAAAAGTACGTTGAGAAAGCTTTCGTAAGGTAAATGCAAATATGTGGATCCTAGTGTATGTTTTCAGGTTTTTGAAGACAAGAGACAGCAGATTCGGAGACAGTTCATGCTATATTTGTTGTCAAACAGTGATTGGTTGATGTCTACACTATTGGATATCTAGTTTGCATATTTTCTCAAGTATTATGGTTCATATTCAGCAAGTTCAGGTTTTTTGAAGAAAAGTCAAATTCATTTTTGAAAAAGACTTTTGAAGTTAAGGTTTGAAGATCAGTTCGGGAGTACAATCTTGAAGCTTGTAGTAGTTTGCAAATTATGAAGTTTTGCAGATCCAATCCAAATTGTACCAATATGACATTGCAGGGGGGATTGTTGGAAAACAATGTTTTATTGGTTCAATTATCCACTGTTTACAGCATGACTAAGTGTTCAGATTAGTCCCTCTACCACACCATAGTGTGGGCAGCATGGATAGTTCACTATCCTCCCAAAACTCCCACCATGGTTTAAATCCCCCGATCAGCAGCGTGAAACACGATGAGCTTCTTAACATATGCTTTTGGGAAAAAAATGACGCATGGAGACAGCGGGCAGCATCGATCGCACACATGTGTGAGTTCCTTAAAAGCTACAATTACGATCGTTGTTTTGTGCTTTTGGAGGGGTGCTTTTTAAGGTATGAAGGTACTATAAAAGAAGAGCATTAGCTCATTGTTGATCATCCTTCACCTAGTGTTCAACACAAGCTTTGGAGAGCTTGGACCTCAATAGAGGTGGTGTTTCTTCTAGCACATGGGGCAGCCATGGTGCTAACTTGAAGCATGTTGAGGAGCGGCTATGGAGTTCTTCTTGGAGAAGAAGAGTGTGCTCACACTCTTGCTCATGGAGAGGAGGTTATGTCTTGTTCACGAAAAGAAGACTTGGTCATTAGCAGCTTGATGGTGAGGATCGGCCATCTACATGGTGTATTTGAAAATTGTCTTCTACATGAAGATTTCGGACTACTTCAAAGACATTGGATGGTGTTTAATATAAGATTTACATCTTATGTTAAGTATTCAGGTACATATTCTCTTTATGCACATAGGTACTACTTGGAGTTTATGGAGGCAATAGCATCCATATGAGGAGGAGTCCTATTCGGCATCGGTACAAGAGAATCAGTACATATATGCTTTATGCATATTTGGATGAGGTGTTTGAGAAGATATGTTCACATGAGTTTGAGGATTTCTGATAGCAAACTTGTTAGCATTCATTGCTAGTTTTTAAGTATGTGATCTTTTCACACACGTATCTCCATGCTTCAAGTTATGACCAAAATAATGAATGGCAAGAAACACCCACACTCACGCCACAACTCCTATAAGCTCACACACACACTACAGTAGCTCAAAAACAGTGGGGAGGGGTAGACAACAGTCCTACACACACATTCCAAGCATTACACACACATAGAAGATCAAGGAGAAGATGGAAATCAGCAAGAAAGAAGCAATTTCGAAAATCGGGAACTCTCCTTCTTCACAATAGCAAAAATTCCCTACAAAGAGTCACAAAGTGACTTATATACATGTGCACTAAATTTGGTCCTTTCACACAAGAGACTGGCATTTTATTAGTAAAAAGTGAATTTCCTACTAATTTACAAAGGATATCTTACAACAAGTTGGGATTTTGTAACTAGAGGACTCCTCTAATGCATTTACATGGCTTAAGGGAATTTCCTAAGACTTAGAAGAAGAAAAATTATGCCCATTAATTTGAAAATTTTGGGGCTCTTCTTTTGTGCTTCTCTGCTCTGCAACACTCTCCCCCTCTTTGTCTCTGTTGTCCCTTGACAGGCTTTACTTCTTGTCTTCAGCTTGTTTAAGAGGTATGAATACATGCATCCAGCGGTCGAAGCGGCAACAAGGACTGTCAGACAATTGGTTATCTTATCCGAGGTATGTCCTTTGCTTCTGTTTGCCCCTTGGTATTCCTTATATCACATATCTAGGTTGTTGTATTTAGTTGGGCTGCCATGCACGCCACCAGTGACTAGGAATGTGCTGTTCTTAGTCACTCTCTTCAACTTTTCAGCCTCTACCTCTTTCTAACTTTTGGTCTTCTGATTTGTCTTTGTCTTCACATATCTGACCCGCTGTATTGCTTTGAGCCTGTTTACTTTGTTGACAACGCATGCTATCAGTGGGAGGATTATTACCTGCCAAGTATCTTCTTACACTTCTTCATGGATACTTCCTGGCCCTAGTTTGTCCTTCCCATGAAATGTCATGGTTCTTATTGTTCTTTAATTCCACTCCTCAGAACCTAGATGTTTCGCGTTGTTGCCTGATGCGTGCCCCTGCGAGGCTTTGGGCAGAGGGTGGTTCTTTCACTTTATGATCTTCATTCTTTATTGAGCAGTTTTTGACTTTGATCTTCTTCTTCTTCTTTTCTTGCTTGATTCCCCTTCTACACGTCCCTCCTCCTGAACTCTGTCATCCCTGAAAGGCTTTTTGTGGCGACGTGAATACGTTTGTATGGTTGCTTGCTCTCTTTGATTCAGCAAATTAGCGTGACATATCATAAATTCTTTCCACTGGCTTGACTTCACTCCATCCTCTGGTGCTTGTCGGTGATCCGCAAAAAAGTTGGTTTCATAAGCCACCAGGCGTGCATTAAGGTTCGAAGTCATTTTGACAAAAATTTCTGAATCTATTTCGAAGAAGCCGGTGAAAAATGCTTCTTCAAATGTATGCATGTATGTGCTTGGCAAAAACATGAGTCGTGAATAATAAGCCATAAGTGTCAAGCGGCTCGGAATGGTTCAGAGATAAAAATGAGCACTTCGGATCCTTGTGTAATGCCAATGAAGTTTTAAAAAAAGTATATTTTGCGTGTTGGAAGACTTTAATTACTGTTAGTAGCATGCTGAAAATCTTATTCATCATCTTTACTGCTAAATCAGGTACCGTCGCATATCTTGCAATCCAAAATTCCATTGTCTTCACCATGTACTCTTTCGTCGATAGGTAGTTATGTGGTGGACTAGGTAATAACGGATAATTCAACCATTGATTATTTATGCTTCCCTGGCACTGTCCTTCCCAAAATTGCGTCCAAGAGCATCTTCGGGGTACTGGGCAAAAAGATGGGTACTTGAAGCACATATGGTGATGCTTCCCACTATACCCGCAATGTAGGATTCTTTTCCAAAACTTTGCACCTCCATATGGGATCAGCTTTTTCAAATTCTTCTTGAGTATACCTGAATGTATCTTGGTTGAATTGGAGGTTGTTCTTCGGTGTAATAAAGTAAGTCTACGATCCAAGGGTCTGGCCGGTTCAGACAGATCTGAAATCGGACACTGTTTGGTTATCCGTGTGTATGACCAAAGATCTCGAGTTTAGAATTACTAGGAGGCCTTGTGCTCTTGTGAACAAGTGATCCACTTAGCTTAGTGGTTAAGTCTCAAGTATGTGAAGGAGGAGGTCTTGGGTTCAATCCCCATGGGAGACATGGGGAGAGTATTTTGCCCAAAGAGATCTACAGCCTTCTAGAAGCATCCACTTGAGTTAACTCGAGTTGACTGGGACACTTGGTGCACATGTAGTTACATGGCCGACACATGGATGGTTAGTATCCACTTGCCCGAGAAGGCAGTCCCCTGGAGAGAGCTATATATAGAGGCATTTGGTTGGGATGGGAGTCATCTCTCTAGCATGTGGTGGTCGTAATCCTTGTTCTCATGCATTGGTATCAAAGCCAAGCTCTCATGTTGACCTTGGGGGACATCATTGCCTTCTTCAAGAGTTTTCATCAAATCTTGCTATGCTAATCGAAGTTTTGCATATCCTTCTCTCTTATACGTGTGTCTTTCTTTTTATTGGTGCATGTGCACGCATATCCATGGTGGTAAAATGAAGACACAATGATTGCAGCAGCAGGTATTGAACCCGCGACATGGCGGAGGGAGTTTTTCGTTGTAACTAAGGGATCAAGGCATATTTGATCATTATATTTCGTGGAATCTACTTTTTTGTAGTTCTCTATCTTCGGACTTCCTCGTACTTATCTGTCAGATTTCCTTGTAGTCCTTTGTCTTCAGAAATACGGTGCAGGCTGCAGCTCTCTGTCTCTCGAGTTCTTTTGTTGGCTTAGACAAAAGAACAAATGATTCTATGGGTGCAACTCCCGAGTTCTTCCTGGTGGATGTAGACAAGGATTGTGCCATACACCTTCGAGAAGGCTGCCAGAAGCCACGATGCCAATTCGACCTGTGTGTTCAGTCCTTCACGGGCATAGTACTGATTACTGATTGATACTTGGTGCTGAAGAAGTACCATCCCGAATTTTGTCTTGGCGGGCATAAATTGAGGAACAAATTAGCAAAAGTATTAGCAGCCCTGCTATGAGCACATACGGGATTTGAACCAACCACCTGCCCTGATGAAGATCGCCGACATATCCAAGAAGCCAACACCTGTAGGTGATTAACATTGCTGCCCTGTTTATAACGTTCTTTAACCATGCCACCGAAAGTTCCTTTAGTCAAGCTCAAAAGGAAAAGCGGTTAGCGAACGACAGATGAATTCGAACTTGTGAGCTCAATACAGGATGCATTGGTTTTACTCCACTACAGTAACCGCGTTCGTTTTCTAATATTCACTATTAATCCTCTTATGAAAAGTCTTGTATATACGACATGTTGTAGGCGGCAAAATGAGGCTTGTAGTCGAGCTTGTGCAGACGGGAGTCGAACTCATCATCCAGCAGATCACAGGCGTCGCCTTTATCCAGGATGACAAGCGTTGTTGCTGTTGGAAGTGCTCTAGCAGAGAAATCAAATAATACTTGTTGGTAGACGTTGTTGAATCCTTAATCACCAAGTCAAAAGGATCTAATCTTTGTTGACTGTCAGAGTCAAAGATTCAAACACGCGACCACTTGGTCACGTTAGAAAACCATCTACGAGAGGAGCCAAGGTTTTCTACGAGAGCAGCCGAGATTTGAACTCGAACCCATTTTGTTTTGCGGCCTTGCCTCTATTCAAGAGAGCATGTACGCTAGCAAACAATGGAATTGAACCCAAGACCTCCTCCTTCACATACTTGAGACTTAACCACTAAGCTAAGTGGATCACTTGTTCACAAGAGCACAAGGCCTCCTAGTAAGTCTAAACTCGAGATCTTTGGTCATACACATGGATGACCAAATGGTGTCCGATTTCAGATCTGTCTGAACCGGCCAGACCCTTGGATCCTAGACTTACTTTATTACATTCTTCCCCCCTTGGAAAATATTTTCATCCTCGAAAATAGAGCTATATACATACTATAGGCAACCCCCGAGCCTCATGTTCTAGAAATGGAAGAACATGGTCATGTTCTAAAACTGAAAGAACATGTTTCATCTCTGTGGTGGCATCCCTACCCAAATCATTCTAAACACTGTTTTATTTTGCACTTTGATGAACTGATCAAAGTACAAACTAGTGAAAGAATAATACGGATGCATCTAAACACATCCCTAGCCAATTTATATGCAAGAGAGCAAAGTTTACGACCACCACATGCTAGAGAGATGACTCTCCTCCCAACCTTATGCCTGTATATATAGCCGCTTGAATCAATGAGGACCACAAATGTAACTAGAGTCCACAAGTGCATGTGCGATCTCCACCACTCCTTTCATACCTTCCACTAGAGTCCAATAGTGGTTGGTGTACTCGCCTCTTGAGTTAAGTCCACTAGACTCAAGTTACTCATGTTAACTTGAGTTAGAAGGCTCTAGAGCTCTTTGGGCAAAACTCTCTCCACATGCTCCCCATGGGGATTGAACCCAAGACCTCCTCCTTCATAACCATGAGACTTAACCACTAGGCTAAGTGGATTACTTGAATATGAGAGCACATAAACTTATGCTTGAGTCTATTCTTGAGATCTTTGGTCCTACAGACGAGTGACCAAATGGTATCTGATTTCAGATCTGTCTGAAGCCAT
This sequence comes from Ceratopteris richardii, assembly GCA_020310875.1. Classification (NCBI taxonomy): domain Eukaryota; kingdom Viridiplantae; phylum Streptophyta; class Polypodiopsida; order Polypodiales; family Pteridaceae; genus Ceratopteris; species Ceratopteris richardii. Next base: position 92,479,344 of record CM035426.1, read on the forward strand.
CGGATCCCTAAATCATAGACTTACTTTATTACATTCTTCCCCCCTTGGGAAAGATTTTCTTCCTCAAAACTAAAGCTATATATATAATTGTAGGCAACCCCCGAGCCTCATGTTCTAAAACTGAAAGAACATGGTCATGTTCTAAAACTGGAAGAACATGTCTCATCTCTGTGGTGGCGTCCCTGCCTAAATGATTCTAAACACTGTTTTGTTTTGCACTTTGATGAACTGTACAAAGTACAAACTAGTGAAAGAATTAGAAAGGTGGATTTAATCACATCACTGACCAATTCACAGTTTCTAGATGTGCGATCTAGGCACAAAACATGTGAACTGGATGGATTCAAATTATAAGTCCATTTCTAGGTAGAACTTGAGCATAGACTTAATAACTAAGGTAGGATTCTTATCCCTTGCAAGACTTTGAGAATTCTTGATTCACTTGAATTTGTTTTGGAGAACTTGAAGTTTGGTTGTCCCAAACATCTAACTTAGATGTTTGTATAATGGTTTACTTTGATCCAACAATTACTTGATTTTTTCACCCAACTAGAGGACTACTTTGTCCTAATGAGTTTTAAAAATTCTATGTAAACTGTAGGAGAAAGTTTACCATTTCGGTGGAGTCAACCATACCAACTTGACCAATACAACTTCAAAAAATGAAAATTGTCCAACTTAGGACATTTTCTCAAAGACTTGAGCTAAAAGTTCTTGGGAATTGTCAATCTGTTGAGCAATTTTGTACTTGTCTATTCTAGAGTGTTGAGCAATTTTGAACTTGTCTATTCTAGAGTCTATTGGACTCTAAGAAATCATTTATGCTATAACTTGAAACAAACTCAAATAAATAAGTTCACTTAGACTCATTATCTTTTGAAGATTGAAAAGGTTCTTGTATATAACATCTATCTAGGATGTTCAAGTTAGTTATTTAATTCTAACCGGCTAACCCTGGTCTTTTGCAAAAGGAATCAGATACCATGTATGAGCCTATTCCAAAAGTTTTGGAAGGCGGAAAGAAATAAATAAAACTCTGTATAACCAATTCATACTTCGAAGATACATAAACTTGCTATGAGTCAAAGTCTAGTTTACTCAGGACTTTAACTTCTCAACGATCTATTTCAACAAGGTATTAAAGCATTGTCTTTATCTTTAAGAGAAATAAGCTGGATTCTCAAAAAGATTCAAAGAAAATCAAAAACATCATCCAACCACAAGATACTAATGTGATAACCAACATCAGTGTGTCGACACACTGAGGTTCTGTCGATGAGTTTAGTATTCAAATAATGCTTCACTTGAGACTAAGTTCATGTCAGATTCAGACTTTTTGACTCCTAATCGTGAATGCAATTCTTGTGCATTTATTTGAGTCAAAAGAGTGAATTTACCAAGTTACACTAGGAACTTGATGCTTGACTTAGTCAATTAAATCTTTAGTTGAAAAGATCAACTCAAAATCAAAGTCCAACTTCTTTCAGAAATTTATCAAATATTTCTGATTAATAACACTTAAGCTTGAAGTGTTCTAAGAAGATCTTGGAAGTTACTTACTTTATATCTTCTGTTTCCTTGATCTTGAAGTCATCTTGAAGTATCTTGAGATCCTTCTTGAATTTAAAACTCCTTCTTTGAAGTTTTAATTTCCTTGAAGATCAAACCTAACTTCAAGATCCAAACAAGGACTAAAAGATAATCATCATCTCACGGTCCAATGTCCCATACCATCTTTCCTACATCAATCTGAGTATAAAATCTGGTGTCCCATACCACCCTATTTTATACTCACATTGACATGCGAGTGAATTTTATCCTAAAGTCTACAACATCTTTGGATAGAGAACCTTCTAGCTTTAATTCTTGACAAGAATTTCGCAGTTCCAGGCACTATCTCTATCTTGATATTCTAAGTTTTAATCCCTTAACATGATCGTTTCACGATCTTGTGCTTAACCTTGGGAACTTGAAAACCTTTAATAGAATATCTCCAATCCTATTTGCTAGGATTTTCAAATGAAAACCAATCAGAATTCCAAGTACTTGAATTTTCTCGAATTCAAGTTCAATCAGTTATTCTTGACCAATTTTGTAGTGACAAGAGCTTTTGACTTCTTGTCTTTAGATTCCTTTCTACTAATGCTTTTAGGTACCTTTCCTAGCCAGGACTTTATAGGAATCACTCTACTGCATAAGTCTGAGCATCCGCTCATGCTTTCTGGATTTGTACCGAAATGCCTTTAAGGATAGGCAAACGTTTATGTTTTACCTTCCACAGACTTAAGTACCGTCTTCACAGTTGCAGACTACATTTTTGGAATTTCTACTGTTCATACTTGGAACAGCTTACGTTTTTCACAATTTTCCATTCGATAAATGGAACTTGAGTGAATAATTCCTAACGGAATTTTTATTGCCAATACTTGGGCAATCTACAGAGTAGTTCTAATCGCATATTCTTGGACAATCATGGCCAAGTTTGATCAAGTCTGGTTGATACTTGCGATAAAAATAAAGACTTAGTCTTTATCTTTAAGATCTCTTAAACTATCTTAAGCTTCTTTGCTTACCTGCAGGATTTTTAGAGATCTTTCCCTCAACTTAAGTCCAAGCATTTTCTAATGCTTTTCAAATTCCAAAGGTAGGAATATTTGATATACCTTAAGGTTATATCACTTATTTGGACTTAAATACCAAAACTGGTGGTTAGGGATTTGCTGGGAACTACTTGCTATAAAACTTCTCTTGAAAGATGCTAGTCTCACATCTGGGGAGATTTTTCTTTCGAGAACTTTTTGATTCCTACCAAGGAATCAAGTAATACTAAGCTAATGATTCATCCTGGATTCTTCTCCTTTACTGGAAAGATCTTCAAAAGGAACTCTAGACTTTTGGATAAGACCAAGACTTAAGGCTTTGCTTGTCCAAAAGATATTCTCTTTTAGTTTATCTTTAGGAAATAGCTTAATTTCCAAAGATTACTTTACTTGGGTCTCTTCAAGGCCTTACCACTTGAAGCTAATCTTTTAGGAAAGAACTTGTTTCCTAAATTGTCTTTAGGAAATATCGTGATTTCCTAAGATATATCTGTTTCAAAAATGAAAATAATTTGAATCATTTCATTAATTGTCACGACTTTAGGAAATTACTTGATTCCTAAAGATCAATTAATATTGGTCTTAGTTTCTTTTTTAAGCCTTGAATTAGCTTAAATAGAATCAAGCAAGTTTCCTTCAAAAGTTTTCGCGTCGATTAAAGACCTTGCATCATGCCTTGAGATGCATTTCTGGAAACTAATATCTATGAACACTAGAGTTCCAGGGATTCTAGAAGTTCAATACTTCTACTTATTTTCATCAATGTTTGATGAATATTAAAGTATTAAAACTTCCAAAATTTGTTGAACTTACAAGTTCAATTGGTTTGTGTTTCAACAAAAACTTCCCTACTTGGGTGCATGAACATGAACATCCAAAAACAACTAAATCCTCGTTAATTGCTAAGAATGTCTAGGTTTCTTCCCAAACTTAGACTGAGCATGCACATTGGAAAGTAGCTCTATTTTCTTGGCATCTTAGTGACAAGAAAAAATGAATACTTACTTTCAACATGCTTTCTTTTCCTCAAAAAGACTCCTACTAAGTGGTACCTATGTATCACTTTTTGGGAAAAAATAGACTAGATAATTAGTTGCATGATGGTCAAGATCCTTGCAACTAGGTAATTTTCTATTTTTCCCACCTAACTAATTCAAGTTAGAAAAAGAAAGGAATGAAAGTATACGTGTTCAGCTACTTACCAAAAGATCATGCATATGCACATGCATCTAATTGCATGCAAATGTATGTTCATGTATGCAAATGCCCATTATTGGGTGCAAATGCATGTGAGTACATGCAAGTGTAATGAACTTAAGCAAATCTCAAGCTTATTAGGTATGCAAACACGCATCCATGCAAAAACAACTTGCTTGCTATTCTGGCAAAAGGTAATTCTTTAAGTGCATAAACTAGAGAATTAACTACCTTTCCCAAGCAAGTGTGAACTTGATGTGTAAAACATTCTTTTATGCACAAATAATCTTTTCATTTTCTGTGCATGAATGGAAATAGAAATTTCAATTGCATATCTAAAACTGAAAAAGTACTTTGTATTCTTTTGTATCATTTTAATATCGTTTAGTTCTCTAATTAGCTTTCATGTTCAGATAATCATAATTGGACTACACTTTTATTCCTAATTAATGCATCCTAAATGAAAGCATTCAAGCAAACAAATATCAAAATGAAAACATAATTTGGAAAATACTTAGCTCCACATGTTCTTCCAGTTTTAGAACATGACCATGTTCTTCCAGTTCTAGAACATGAGGCTCGGGGGTTGCCTACAGTATGTATATAGCTCTATTTTCGAGGATGAAAATATTTTCCAAGGGGGGAGAATGTAATAAAGTAAGTCTACGATCCAAGGGTCTGGCCGGTTCAAACATATCTGAAATCGGACACCGTTTGGTCATCCGTGTGTATGACCAAAGATCTCGAGTTTAGACTTACTAGGAGGCCTTGTGCTCTTGTGAACAAGTGATCCACTTAGCTTAGTGGTTAAGTCTCAAGTATGTGAAGGAGGAGGTCTTGGGTTCAATCCCCATGGGAGACATGGGGAGAGTATTTTGCCTAAGAGATCTACAGCCTTCTAGAAGCATCCACTTGAGTTAACTCGAGTTGACTGGGACACTTGGCACACATGTAGTTACATGGCCGACACATGGATGGTTAGTATCCACTTGCCCAAGAAGGCAGTCCCCTGGAGAGAGCTATATATAGAGGCATTTGGTTGGGAGGAGAGTCATCTCTCTAGCATGTGGTGGTCATAAACCTTGTTCTCTTGCATCCGGATCCTTATTTGTCGTGGTCTTTATGTATATCCGCGTTTGTTCTTTAAGTAATCCATAAGGTACACTGAATGGCTTCAAAATTTGATCCAAGTTTTTGCTCTCAATTTTAGCTTCCTTCATGACTTGGATTATTTGATCTTCGAATTCAGCAATAAGTTGGGCCACCATTAGTGCCCTTTCCGGTCGGCTCAGTTTTGCAATATCCCGATTATTATGTTCAATTTGGATCTCTGGTTCCTCCCTTATCAATGAATGATGTAAGCGAGGAGAGAGAGGACGTACCTCAATCTCCTCAGTAGACTCTGTGGATTTTGGAACTACTAGTGTCCCCTCAGTTTCCTTGTGTGCTAGTTGATCCTGTAGTTGCTTTATCATTTCCTTCTTTTGCTTAATTTCTTTCTATGCCTGCAAAATTGTTCCCTTATTCTTCTGGATTTCCTCTGCCACTATCGCGAGTTGATCTATGTCTTCTTTACAATGCAATAGGTATCTTTTCTTAGCTTTTTTTCATTTTGCCCTAAGAGCCGCGGTATCATCCATGTACCTCTTTTCCCATTCGGCAATGGTGGCCTGCTCCTGCTTGAGCTGATCTTCATACTTAGCCTGCTTTTCCTCAAGTTCCTTGATGTCTTTTTCTAGCTTTTCCTGAACATCTATTGGTTGATCGCTTAGAAGAGTTGTCATTAGTTCCTTATTTCTGTTCCTTAGGTTCTCTGCTTCTTCCATACATACCTTTATCTGAGATTCTAAGACTTTACTTCTTGCGTTCATCTGTGTCTTCTCAGCCTCGCTAGCTTCATATTTCTTTTTTAATTCCTGGATTTGTTCTTTCAATTTTGCATTTTTCGTCTCTAAAGTTTTGTACTGATTTTTAATCTCTTGGACTTCATCTTCTTTCTGTAATATCTGCTCCTTTGCTATCTTTAACTCAGCAGAAAGATTCTTACTGACTTCTTGAAGTTCATGCTTGTCCTGCATAGCTTGATCCTAGTCTTCATCTGCCTCAAGCATTAGTTGTTGTGTATCCATTGCAGTTCCGATCATGTCTTGCACTACGGGCTTGAGTTGAGCGATGTCAACATTCAACCATGTTCTTGGTATGCTAGGAGCTTCTCCGGTTTGTACATCCTTTCCTTGCTCCACATGGATAGTTTCATTGTGGGGTTGTCTGATTTGTAGTTGTACCTTTTGTTCTGTTCTTTCTTCATCCAAATCAATAACTTTTGTGGCACTCCCTTGAAAAGTGACATCCATGGGGGAGGGTTCTGCCACAACCCTTATCGGAGTGAAGGGTTCTGATTCTTCGACTGTAGCTTCTTTAGGTTCTTGCTTTGGCATCTTGATTGGCACTTCCCCTGTAATTGTTGTCTCTGTGATTTGAATAGTGGAGGTCTCATTTATTTTGAGGACATGTGTCCGTTCTTGGTTTGCTTCCTTGCTTGCGGTGTCCTTATCTGGTTGGACAGTGATGTCCTCCACCTTTGTGCCCTCTTCTTCGTCATTATAGTTGACTGCATTCAATTCTTCCCCTTGTCCATCATCCTTTGATTCACTTTGAATATCCACATTTAATAAGGATGTGTCGGGTTCTTCTTGTGCATCTGAAGATGAGCTTGAATTATCCAATCCTAATTCTCGATAGCGGTGTACTTTGATGAGCTTCTTTTTAGCTTCTCCCTCTTGTTGGGTCTGGTGGTAATGGTGCCCTTGCACTAGTAAATTGACTTGCCCTTCTGTATATTGGTGTGTATCTTCCAAGGCTTTGGTTAAATCTTCCTCCGTAATAGACCTTTGCTCTGTAATCTTTGTCTTGGGAAGTACGTTTGCTCTTTTCGTGGCTGGAACTTCCTCTTCCACTTGCCTTACCTCCCTGAGTCTCTTTGTGCCTCTCATTTTCGGTTGAGAGGTAGTTTCTGCCTCTTCAACAATCTTGACCCCTCTTTTCTTTTTAGGAACTGTGGCGACCTTGCAATACTTAGCGATGGCAGTTGATGGTAGCATTTCTTGCAGATGCTCTCTAATGCCTAAAGCATGGTAAATCAATATTGTCAGAGCTACACTGCCATTGAGGAACTTCTTGCTATTCCATTGCCTCTTTGCCTCGAATAGTCTTTCCTGTATGTATGGAGTCAGATTAATTTGATTGTCAATTTTCTTGATGGCATGTGAGAGGAGCTGAACAATTATCTTCTGCGGAGCCGTGTATCGATGCATATTTGGGAAGCAGAAGTGTTGGTGGATGAGTCTGACTTCTTCTTCAATATCCACTCAATTGATGTCAGTGAATGTCCTTGTCTTTCTCCACGACTTTCTACTGTGTTGCCATCCTTTTCCCATCCAAAAGCTTCCTTAATCAAGTAATGTGTGAATTGAATAACTACCCATTCACCTACGTCATCCATAACTCTAGCCTCTGGCACCAATGGATCATGTAGTGCTGGCTGTAATGTGTTCATGACTTGTGTGCACCTTTGAAAGTCGGGCTTGTAGATTGGTAGTTTAAAATATTTGTGTATGCCCACTTTCTTCATGATGTCTATCGTAGACGGGAGTTCATGCACTACTCTGAAATCTTGGGACATGATCGGAAATTGATGATCTGTATCCATGATTTTGAGAGTCGCCAGGAAGAGATACTCTTCAGTCGGTTAATCTTCTCTAAACCAATGTCCCTTTGCTTTGGTTATACTCTAAAGAGGGAATTCCAAGACTTCCTCCTCAATCATTGCTTCGGAATCTTCACACGCCATCTGCACTTGTAATGAAAAGTGCATTAGCTTCAATGGAAAGCATAGCAACTGTGTAGTGCAGTACAGTGATATGTTGTCGTTCCATCACTCCGTTTTCCTTGGTTCTATAAGTGAGATCTCTTACCACATCTTTTTATTTCTTTTCCTGAAAGAAAACAAGTATTAGTATAGCCAAAGCATTTATTTATTTACATAGTATGTCCATTCCTAAGGAAGTTGAAGCTATGACCTAATCCCCATTGGAGATTGTGCACCACTAACTTTTTTATGCACATCAAGTGCCGAATGCTTGGCCTTGCAATGTGGCCCTATTATGCATACTTTAGGTGCATTTGATACTTCATGAGTGCAATTGGAATCCTTGTTGTTGTGGTGGTCCATTCTTTGCGGTTGCTTTGGCTTCCAAATCCACTTTGTTGTCCTGTTGATAGTCCATGTCTTCTCTCTGGTTCTTCGAACTTCATGTATTTCTTTTGATGTCCTAGTGATTGAGGTTTTGCTCTTCATGTTTCTATGATGAGTCTGTTTTGGTTGCATTGTTTAAATGTCTCGATGTAATTCATCCTCCTGTTTGTTTATCTCTTGCTTGGCTGCTTGTCTGACCTTTTTGGGAATCCATATCTGTTGTCGTGCCTTCTGAGCTTCAATCAAAGGCTTCGGGAGCCATACTTGCAAGAGTCTTTTTGGTTTGGATTTCGGTGAAGCTGACTTATTGTTCTCCTTTTTCTCCTCATGAGTTGGTGTTGACATCTCTGATTTCTGCACTTGATCCTTGTGTACCCATTTGAATTTGACCATTCCTTTATGCGAGTATCTGAGTGTTGTTTTCCATATTGGTGGTCCTTCTGTCCTGTGAGAAACTCCATTAGAGTTGGTTCCCTTAGTGTCTGGCCATTCACCAACTAAATAGGATGATTTCACCTCTTCCTCGGACACATTAGGGTTTGAGCTTCCTTCCTCTTCTAGATTCATTTCTGAGGTCTTGGGGTTGGAATCATGTTCCACTAGCTCTTCTTTGTGTTCTTCTGCACTCTTGATGGCTTTTGGTTGTTGTGAAGGCTTCTCCCCTAATAGGCTAAAAATTTCCTTGTGCCCTATCTTGGTTGAAATATAGCCTTGAGCTAGGTTGATGCTTACTTCATTCTTAATGATCCAATCCTGTTCTAGGATCAAATCTTCTATTAAATCTTCATCTCTGCACACTAAGACTCATTGTTCCATGGAAGAATTTCCTAGGTGGAGGGATACTATCGTTGCTCCATGACCTCCAATTCCTATCATATGAGCTTTTGTGGGAGTCATAATCATTTGAGGATCTTTTATGACCGTATTATGTATGTAACTAAGTCCTGCTCCTGAGTCTATCAAGGCATCTATCAATTTGTACTCTGTCTTGCCGATCCCTAGGTTTAAATAAGGCTGTGACATGTAGGCATTCATCGTGTTAGATTTATGGACTTGGTAATTATCCATAGGGACAGGCTCTTCTCCTTGGAGATACCGTTCGTCTCTTTGCCTAATCCATTCTTTCCGTTTCTTGATGCGTTCTAGGGCTTCTTGCCGTGCCTCCTCTCTAATTCGTTCTTCCTCTTTCTTCCTATTTTGAGCACCTACCAGACGTGCTAACATTTGATCCGTCAGTGGCTCCATGAATCGTTTCACTCTACATCCACTTATGTAGTTAGGAAGAATGTCTCCATCTAAAGTGGCTAGATTAACTGCTCCACTAGTAGAGATCCTATTTATGATTAGAGGTCCATATCCGCGTTTTTGTAGCTTCTTCGCATGTTGCTTTAAGGTGTAAACCAGGACTAGGTCTCCTTCTTTAAGCCCTTTGTCTGTTATATGTGCATCATAATATGCCTTTTGTCTTCTCTTGGCTGCATATATTCTTGCTACCGCTTGTAACCTAGTTTCATGCAGCTTCTCTATTTGGTCTAGTTGTTGGGATAATTCATGTCCGGTCCATTTATACTGTTGTGCAACTCTCAAAGTGGGGATTAAAAAATCAATTGGCAAAATTGCATTCTGCCCATACACCAAATTGAATGGGGTAGTTCCAATGGCAGTCTTGTATGCGACTCAGAAGGCCCAAATTGCATGATGCAATTGCTTGTCCTAGTTAGACCTCCCATTATTGACGATTTTTGTTAATACTGTGCATAATAACTTGTTGGAACTTTTTGCTTGACCATTGGCTTGGGGATGGTATGGGGCTGATTTTTTATGGATCACTAAAAACTCATTCATTAGAGACTCTATCACTTCGTTAATGAAGTGTGTTCCTCGGTCACTCACAATCTCAATTGGTAATCCGAAACGAGTGAAGATATGCTCAAAAAGAAACTTAGTCGTGGTTTGAGCATCATTCTTTCTAGTAGCCTTTGCCTCTACCCATTTTGTCAAGTAATCTATGGCTACTATGATGTATTCGACATGTGATCCTTTGGCCGGTGGGTTAATGGGTCCTATGAAGTCAATACCCCATTTAGAGAATGCTCTAGCACAAACCATAGGTCTCAGTGGCATGTCATCTCTCCGAATTGGGTATTTAGCCCTTTGGCATGTCTCGCAGCTTCATACATATGTTTCAGCATCCATATGTAAAGTTGGCCACCACAAGCCTACGAAGAGGATCATTTTTATGGTTCTCTCGGCTGAAAAATGACCTCCTGGAGCACCTGCGTGTGCCATGTCTAATATGGGCAAATATTCTCCTTCATGCACACATACTCGTAATTGGTGGTCTTTTTCTCTTCTAAACAATTGTCTTCCCATAAGTACATAATCTTTGCTCATCTCTTCTAGGGATCATTTTCTTGCCAAGCTAACTCCTTCCTCGTGCTCTCCTATCTTTAGGAATCTAACTCGGGTTTTGCTCCAATTGGGTGCTATCGTTGCGAAAGGTATGGATACATGATCCTCGGGGATTGTCTCCTGGCATTCTATGCAGTTACTCACATACTCATGGACATCCTTAGGCATGTTTGGCCAGTATACTCCTAATCGCTTTAACTCCCTAATAGTTTCATGAGTTCCTTTGTGTGTCCTCCATTTGTTCACATGTGCTTGTTCAATTAACTTCGATTGTTCGTCTTCCTCAACACATCTTAGTAATACACCATTGGGTTCCTTATAGTACACACTTCCCGCAATAATGTGCAAATTCCTTGATTGGAGAATTTCCTTTTTACTCTCTTTATTGATTGGGTGTTGTGGGCCATGAGTGAGTATCGGAATTAGTTTCTCTGCCCACTTTGAACACACTTCCAGATTAAACAAATAAGTGTCTGGGAGATCATCGGGTACTCCACTTGGTGGTTCTCTGTGTGTTAACCTAGAAAGGTGATCTGCTCTTACATGCATGTTTCCCTTTTCCACTATCACTTCAAAATCCAACTCCATCAATAGTAGGAACCATCTTACCAATATTCCCGTGTTACAAGGCTTATTGACTAGGTACAATGGAGCATGATGGTCTATGAAAAACTTGAATTTGTTGGCTAAGAGATAGTGTCTAAATTTCTTCACTGCATAGACCACTCCCAATCCTTCTCGCTCGGTAGTGGTATAGTTCCTCTTGGCTTGGTTCAGTTGTCTACTCGCATAGGCAATTGGGTGGTCTAACTTCCCTTCATCTGCTGGTTGGGCTAAGATACATCCTATTGCGTAATTAGAAGCGTCTACATGGATATGAAAAACACATTTCTCTGGGTTTAGGCAGACTCTATATTGTCGGCATTTATTAAATATCTTTCGCAATTCAGGAATATGGTGTAGCCTTTGATTTGAATATGTACATAGGTCACCTACATACACTTCCATGCTTTTTTTTTAGGAATTCCTTGAAAACATGACATATCAGTCGTTCAAAAGTAGCAGGCGCATTAGTGAGTCCAAAAGGCATCACTCAGAAAGCATAGACTCCCCATTCAGTCGCGAATGCGGTCTTGTGTTGATCCTCGATAGCAATAGCTACTTGATTGTATCCAGAGAATCCATCTAAGAAGCTATAGACTTCTTTTCCTGCTACTCTTTCCAATAGATGGTCCGTAATAGGCAATGGGTAGCTGTCATGTATGGTGGATGCATTGACTTTTTTCAAGTTAATGCACACTCTCAGTTTTCCGTTCTTCTTAGGCACAACTACTAATGGCGAGACCCACTCGATGTGTTCTATTTCATATATGAATCCTACTGCTAGTAGCTTGTCTATTTCTTCCCTAATTTTAGCAGCATAGACCTCATTGTATGTATATGGGTGTTGTTTTGATGGTTTTGCATCTGTTGTCATTGGTATTCTATGAGAACAAATCGAGGGTTCCACACCCTTGAGATCCTTGTATGTCCATGCGAATACGTCTCGATATTCTCAGATCAATTGTATTAGTTCTTCTTCCTCTTCAACTGACACATCTTTGCCTATGTAGGTGCATCTTTCATCTCCCTCTTCCACTGTTACTATGATCTTTTTTGTTTGTTCTTTGTTGTCGTATGCTTCTCCGTCTCGAGGCTCTCGTTTAGGCATTTGAATGCCTACCTTTCTGTCTTCTACTTCATATCTTTTAAAATGTTCAAGGACCTCGAAAAGATCTGGATTCGGTTCGATTTTACTCATGTTTTCCTCTCGCTTTTGTACTATGGGAGCGGCTTTTATTGCCAAGATCTTTGTCGGTTCCTGCTTCTCTTTGGTTCGAATGGTGTCTAGATAGCTCTCTTCTGAATTGAATTATGGTTCCATTTCTATACTCTCATATTCCTCTTTCCAACTTTTTTTCCAAGATTTCTCCTTCTTCCACTTCTTGAAGGACAACCATGTATAAATTCACATCATAGCCTTCTTCATCTATGCACTCGTTCATAGTTAGTACTTCCTCATTCACACACACATCTAAGGTGGCTAAGATTTCCATCCATCCATGCGGTTCAAAGGTTTCGTCAGGAAAGATTTGAGGCATATACCTTGGGTCCTCTACAGGTCTGTAGTTAGGATGTCCTATTGGCCATAGCTGTCTTTTGTTGTCCTCTTTCTTGGCTTCTTTACACATCCATAATTGTGCATCCTCATGCATCCATGATTGATCGCTTGATCCAGCACTATGAATGGATAGGTCATCTTCCTCCTTGTGTATGGGATTCCATTGTAGTGGAGGCACATCTCGATATGAAAATGTGTGCAAGTTTATCTTGGTGGTATTTCCTTGATGTTGCAGGTATAATGAATCTCTTCCCAAGTCTTGCACTACCCGCATTTGTCTCATGAAGGGTCGCCCTAATATCATTTCGTAATTATTAGCCTTTTCAAACTGATAAATGGCTAATGTGTGTTCAAATTCAACTCCATAGGTGGTTAATTTGATTCTTTCCAGTATTCCTAAGGGTTTCTCCACATGACCGTCTGCTAATTGGAGCTTCATGCGTGTGGGCCATAAGGCAAGCTTCCCCCATTTCTCCCAAATCTCCTTGGTGGCGATTCCTACTCCAGCTCCTGTGTCTAGGATTGCCTTAGTCATGTACCCATTGTAAGTGTCAGGTAGACACGTATTACCTTCGTCTCCTTCACTAAATTCTCCCACCTTATCAACTGGAATTTGTATTTTAGATGTGTTTTTTTTTCCTTTGCCTTCCTTTTCTTCCTTCTCTTGTCCTAATTCCAATTGACTCGCTAATTGCTTCCATCATTGCGGTTTAACCTGAAGTAATTCTTCCACGGTCACTTTGCATTGTACTTTTGTCTTCTTTAGTTCTGTTAGATTGTGTGAACTCTTTTCTAAGTTTCCTTTTTCTTTTCCATGTACCGTGGGTGCTCGGATTATCATAGACTCCTTTTCGTATTCTCCCATGTAATTAGGTAAAGTTGAAATGCTCTGAGCTTCTTCTCTATTTCTGTCTAGCCTTGACACTTCCTCATATGCTTCTTCCATATTGGGATTGGGTTGATAAACTTCCACATCTAAGTTCTCAAAGGGAGTCTTAGTAACTCCATTCTTCTTCCATTGTTCTTCTCGGATTCTATTCCATAACTCCTTTGGCCATTCGGCCTCTAGGTCAGGTATGGTTGACATCGGTTCGTCCTGGGTTCTTGTTTGCTCACGCATGTCATCCTTCTCTCTAGGTTCTTTATCCTTGGCTCTGACATACTCTTTGTATTGATCCTCTGCTATCCTCGTTTTTGGAAGGGCTGGGATAGTCTTTTCTAGGGTTGCTTGTGCTACCTCTATAAGTTTTTGACATATCGCAAGCCTTTCTTTCTCTAATTCTCCTTGTGGGTAAAGCTTTTTGTGTTGCTCTACATTTGGTCCAGTCTTAATCCTAGCTTGGTAAGCTTTCAGCCACATGTCTAGGTCGTCTGGTTTTGGGTCAGCTAGAATTGATCCTGGTTTCTCTGCTTCTCGGATAAGCGGTGGAAAGGGAACCTCTTCCCGAATCCCTTGTTCTTTATGCTCTTGTTTGTTTCTGGTTTGTTTCCTATTTTCTTGACTCTTGTTTTTCATCCATTTATCCTTGAGCTTTTCTCTTCTTTCCTTCCATTTCTGTGTTTTAGTGTTCTGCATACTCTCACGTGGGTCCTCTGAATCTTCAACTATCTGAATTTTGGGGCTTGCTGTTCTATTGTTTTCTTGTTCTCGTTCCGGTTGTTTTCCTTTTTGCTCTTTTATTTGGGCTCTTGTAATGGCCTTCAAGGGCACTGTGTATTACTTATCACTTCCAGGTGCTTCTATCACTTCGATTACATTAATTGGTGCAGTGTCTTGGACTTTGGTTGGATTCTTAGGGCAATCTCTGAAAAGATGTTCCTTTCCGCAATCATTACAATATCCTTCCCAAGTCCTAGGGGGTGGTGGATTGTAAGGTCAAGGACATTCTCTAATAAAATGGTCTCCTCCGCATCTATAACAAGTTCCTCTATGCACAGGTGGTCTAATGGGTGGTCTCACGGTGGTTGTGCTTAGGTGTTGTATACATTAAAGTTGCTACCTCCGTTCCATAGCCCTGATCATACCTTTCATATCCATAGTAAGCCGAATCATAGGTTGGTTCATACTCTAACATGTTGGCTTCATAGGGATAATAATCTCTTGGGGGCAGCTCATATCCAGGGTTTGCGGATTCTACACTAGTCATCGTTGAGGCTGGCACTATGGCTCTTTCCAAATTTTCTTCTGGCTAGGCATACTTCACAGGTACCACTTGTTGAGGTTGTGACAGTTGTGGCCCTAACACTAGTTGGGGTGGTGGATATGGTACTTGTTCGTATGGTTTCGATGCTCCTGTTGGTGTTGGGTAAAGATTGTACCTGGGTATGTCTCTACCTGGCTCTCTGGGTGGATATCCATATGGTCGATACTGAGGTGGCTGTAAAGGTCGTGCCTGCCTATTGAATGGGCAGTTCTCCGTGGTGTGATTGGTGTATTTTTGTTCTATGTGGTAGTACAAGGCAGTTCCTTGCTGAAGCTGTCTGTTGTAAGGATATGTCTGATGCTCACCGGTCCCTCCTTGCACACACATGTGTGTAGGGTGATCTCCTCCACATAGACTACATCTTCGTAACATGGGCACTCTTAAAGCCGGGTGTTGGTAATTTCTATGTCCTTGGACTCCCAACTTCTTTGCTACCAGCTCTGCTAATTCTTCCACATTACTGGAGTTGGATGTAATAGTACTCCGAGAGTCTTCTGATTTCGTGGGGTTGGGCGTGCTCTTGAGATCCTCAGCTAGATTGTCTTCTAGGTCAATGCACTCTTGAAGACATTCACTCAGGGTTTGTAACCTCTTCACATATACTAGCATCCTTAGGGTTCCATTCGTGAGTCCATCCAAAAATAATGAAATCATCTTTTGTTGAGTGGGCCTCTCTGCAGTTGGGCATCTATCAACATACTGATTGAATCTTCATGCGACAGTTTTCACTGTTTCATTAGGGTTCTGTTTAAAGCTATGGATTAAAGAAGCAGAATTGTGTTTAATCCCTCTCTTAGTGAATTCCCCAATGAATTCCTAAAAAAATTGTTCCATGTTTCCAAATTGGTTGGGGTCTAATGGCTGGAACCAAGTCAGAGACGTTCCTGTGAGGGTGAGTCCAAAAGACTCATACTGCACGAAGAAGTCGTCTACTTGTTCTGCCCTTAGAACTTGTTTAAATTCAGTGATGTGATCGTAGGGTTCTCCCAATCCATCATAATGATTTCTTACCCATTTGGCCACTTGGATAGGCCTCAACCTTCTCATTGGTTCTAGCGGTCTAGGCATTACAGGGAAGGCAAGAACTGCTGGTCTAACTGGGGGTATTCCAGGCTGCCCTCCTACTGGTGGCTTACTGGTGGTGGGTATTGATTACCTACTCCAAGGTGGGTTTGATTGTGTGGTTGCACTCCTGGAGTCGCAAATTGTACATGAGTATGGTTTGGAACACTCCGTTGGCTAGTTTGTCCTGACATTGTGTGCTCTCCCTCTTGTTGGGTTCCGAAGGGGTTTCGAGAGGTGGTTGCCTGCTCTCTCTGAGGGAATACCAGCAAACCCATGTATTTCAGTTGAGCCCTGTCTATGGCATCAACCAACCAATATCTTCTCCGATTTTTATCTAAGTATGTTATCCTAGTCTCGTCTTCTGGATCCTTAAGCTCATAAAATGTCATCGGGCTTTCTTGTCTTCCTCGTGCTGGTGAGTCTGTTTGAAGCAACAAGTCCATTCCATGGATCAAGTAGACTTCCAATAGGTAGTCGTCTTGAGGTATCAAGTCTCCTCTCAAAACTCGTGTCACTTAGGACCTGCCTCTAGGAGTCATCACTAACTCCTCAGGGTTTGGTCTCCCTGAGTTTTCTTTGTCCCACTAATTCTCCCCTTTCATTGATCAATTCGGGAAATTCAATCACTATGTATATGTGACCTATCTTGTCAATGTATGCCCCTCCTTCGTACTTAACAGTCAGTCTGGGCACAATTGTTGCATCTATGGAAGTTACCATTCTAGCCACAGATCTGTTTAAGCCATCCAGGTAGATGAGGATATCCTGGGCATTAGTAGAAACATACTGTAAGGAAGTGCGGTACTCTCCCTCTACAGTGGTCATGAAGTTTCTACCTGGAGCAAGGCCCTGCATGTCTTCTGAAGCCATGGGTATCTCCTCCTCTGAGTCAATAGAGGTGTCAGAATAGACCGAGTGGTGACTGACCTGAGCGGCACTTCCCACAGAAGATATGACGCTTCTTCAGCTACTTACTCTTCCTGACCTCAAGTTCATTCACCCTCCTTAGGCTCTCTAGGTCTCTAAAACTCTCCCTAAGTGGCTCCTCAAATGCCTCAAGTTTGCCCTTCAAAATGCTTCAAAAGCTCTAGACCATACCACTCCAGGCGATACTGCACCAAGCGATACTACCTTGGGTGATACCAAACTGGCCACGATACGATACCACACCCGCTCACGATACGAAACATGAGAACTAGGCGATACGATACCATAGCAACAGACGATACAATACTGCTGTTGATCACGATACGATACTGGCTATCCTCGTGATATGATACTTGAAGACTAGACGATACGATGCCAAGTCTAGGTACGATACGATACCAGGAACTCCCATGATATGATACTGAAAAGTCAGACGATACGATACTGGAAACCCAGATGATATGATACCACGTTTTGGACGATACGATACCAAAATGATATGATACTGGAGTTTGCCCCGATACGATACCTATCTCCTCACACGATACGATACTACAACGAAGGGACGATACGATACCAAGATGGTATCGCGATACAACTCCGGAAAGAGAGACCATACGATACTTGAGGTTTGCACGATACGATAATGCTGCAGGTGGCGATATGATACCTCCGACCTGAGCGATATGATACTGGATACTCTGATGACTATAGTGGGGCATGATATGATACTGGCGGTTATGCAATACGATATCGCAAGACCGCACGATACGATACCAATGCAAGAGGCGATACGATACCACCGACTTGCGCGATACGATACTAGTATGGTATCCTGATACTAAACTGGACAAGGCACGATACGATACTGGATACTCTGACGATACGATACTAGAGTGGGGCATGATATGATACTGACGGTTATGCGATACGATACCGCAAGACTGCACGATACGATACCAAATGAAGCGGAGATACGATACCACCGACTTGCGCAATACGATACTAGTATGGTATCGCGATACTAAACTGGACAAGGCACGATACGATACCAAAAGTGGACCGCGATACGATACCACTTTGGTAAAGTGAGATCGTGATACCAACCCGGCAATATGATACCACGAGTGGTATCGTGATACCAAGGCTGGTAATCGACGATACGATACTTCGGCAAGTATCGCGATACAAAGGAATTTTTGGTATCGCGATACCAGAAACTCAATTGATCGCGATACTCAAGCCAAAATACCTCCAAATACAAAAATTTTGACACCCCCTTGCCCTTCTCTCACCCCTCTTCCCTCCTAGCCTACTGTCTCTTGCAAAGAAACTCAAAAAATACACTATCCCTCCCCGCGATACCAGATGCGCAAGTATTCACGTTTTTGTGCTTTTTTAATATGTTTTGGTCAGTGAACACTTATGAAATCTTACCTCAGTGATGTCTTGGTTGCACTTTGAGCTCAACAACTAGTCTTGATAGCCTGAAATGTGCGATACCGCTCCCACGATACCGATTGCTGCTTTTCTCACGATACTACTCTCTGAACAGTGAGAAATGAACTGGAATTTTTTGGTTTTTATACTTTTTGGTGACTAAAGCTAAACTAAATAATTTGACAAAATTTTTTTGAGATTTTTCTTGGTGATCTTAACTTACTCCTACCTCACTCCTTTCCTCCTCTTCTCCTAACCCAACCCTAACTCTTCCTTCTCTCCCTTCCTACTAACCCTCAACCTAGAAACTCATTACACACACCTCCGGGATGTGAAGTAACAAGTGCTGAAGTGATTGACTACTTGCCACTGAACAAGTTCACTTCTACAAGTATGATTTCATCACACTCAATCTATAACCATCACGAAGGCACCTTGGTTGAGTTCCCCGGCAACGGTGCCAAAAACATGTGTACCTAAGTCAAGAAGACTTAAGGACTTGTGCCAAAGAACTAAACCTCATTTGCAACACAAGTGCGTATAGTGGGAAATTGACACACGCTTACTTGTCAATCCGATCAAACGACCTAACCAAGTGTATGAGGACATGTGCACACATGATGGAAAATGAAGTGGTTCAGCTTATATGCATGAGAAAAGACTAATCCACCTCTCTAACTCACTGAAATACTGAAAGTGTCTGCTTTGATACCACTTACATCAGTTTTCAGTAAATCGAGGATTTCTCTCAACTCCAAACTCCAAATATAGTCAATAGCAGACTCATTTCGAATTCTCGACGAGACACATCTATTGAAGGTGGTCTCACTCTATTCTGACAACCGTGCTTCAAGTTATGACCAAAATAATGAATGGCAGGAAACACCCACACTCACGCCACAACTCCTATAAGCTCACACACACACTACAATAGCTCAAAAACAGTGGGGAGGGGTAGACAACAGTTCTACACACACATTCCAAGCATTACACACACATAGAAGATCAAGGAGAAGATGGAAATCTGCAAGAAAAAAGCAATTTCGAAAATCAGGAACTCTCCTTCTTCACAATAGCAAAAAGTCCCTACAAAGAGTCACAAAGTGACTTATATACATGTGCCCTAAATTTGGTCCTTTCACACAAGAGACCGACATTTTATTACTAAAAAGTGAGTTTCCTACTAATTTACAAGGGATATGTTACAACAAGTTGGGATTTTGCAACTAGAGGACTCCTCTAGTGCATTTACATGGCTTGAGGGAATTTCCTAAGACTTAGAAGAAGAAAAAGTATGCCCATTAATTTGAAAATTTCGGGGCTCTTCTTTTGTGCTTCTCTGCTCTGCAACATGGATGATAAAGCAGTAAAATGTATTTTTGTTGGGTACAATTCTAAAAGTAAAGGCTATCATCTGTATCATCCATAGACTAAATGCATTCTGGTTAGCCATGATGTTGTTCTTATGGAAGATGCTATTCAGCCATTGCTTTCATGTACTAAGGAGACATCTGTTAGCATCAAAGACATGTATGATACTTTGCTTCCTCTTTTTACAGGTGGATAGTCTAGTGCTGGTCCTAATGAGGCAACTTCTCAGCCTTTGTAGGTTTCATGTGATGATGCAGATCATTCCATTTCTGATGCAGATTTACATGATGCACTTGTTGATGAGGGAGTTGATATTGAGCACGTAAATACTATGCCAAAATGGCTAGTGCAGACTTTGCGTGATAGCAAATTAGATGCACCTCTTTCATACCGTACTCATTTAGGCTCTACTATTGCCTCCTTTGCATCAGATTGCTATGTTATGGCTGCGTCTAGTCTCTGTGATGAGAATGAGCCTGTTTCGTTTGATGAAGCACAAAATTCAGAAAATTGGATGGCTGCTATGCAATATGAATATGATGCTATAATGAAGAATGGTACCTAGTCTTTATGTGACTTGCCTCCTAGCAAGAAGGCCATTGGCACTAAGTGGGTTTACAAGCTGAAGCATAATCCTGATGGAATAGTTGACAAGTATAAGGCTAGGCTTGTTGCAAAGGGTTATGTGCAGGAAAGAGGCATTGATTTTGACGAGACCTTTGCACCTACATGTCATATGACTACTGTTCGTAGCATCTGTGCACTTGCAGCCCATCATGGTTAGAATGTACATCAGTTGGACATTAAAACTGCATTTTTGAATGGTGACTTGCATGAAGAAGTGTATGTTTTTCAGCCTCGTGGCTTTATGAGAAAGGGCATGAAAACTAGGTGTGCAGGTTAAGAAAGGCTTTATATGGTTTGAAACAAGCACCACATGCTTGGTATGAAAAAATACATGCCAATCTGATTGTATATGGTTTTGAGAACAATCCAACTAAAAGATGTCTGATTTGGGGCATTTGCATCATTATTTAGGAATTCAGTTTATGCACATTGATGGTGGAATGGCTTTGTGTCAAAGGAAATATATTGACACATTATTGCAGTGCTTTGCCCTTGAAGATTGTAAACCTATTGCCACTCCTATGGAGACAGGCTGATGATTGAGTCTTCGTGATGTTGGAGATGCATTTGATGTTGTTCTCTATCAACAGGTTGTTGGATGCTTGATTTACTTATGCATTACTCAGCCAGATATTCAGTTTGATGTCTCATAGATGAACAGGCTTATGCATTGCCCAAGTGTCAAGCATTGACACGCGGTTAAGCCCATCTTTCATTACTTGAGTGGTACCCGGCTACTTGGGTTGTTTTATCCCAAGGGGGGATCACTACTGCCAGATTTGCATGCTTTTTCTTACTGTGATTGGGTTGGTTGCTATGACACTTGTGTGTCCACTAGTGGTTTTTGATTCATGCTTGGTAGCTCATACATATCTTGGCTGAGCAAGAAGCAGCCTATTGTGGCCACTTCCAGTTGTGAAGCTGAGTATAGGGTAGCTTTCATAGTGACTATTGAGTGTGTGTGGCTCAAACGCCTTATGGCTGATTTGGGTGTTTGGTCAGTCTTCTACCACCACCATCTTCACTGATAGTCAGAGCACATTGGCAGTTGTGAGGAACCTTGTGTTCCATGCTCGCACTAAGCACATTGAGGTGCATTATCATTATGTCAGGGAGAGGTTCTTTGTTGGGGAGATCAGCTTGGCATATCTGCCCATGCAAGAGAACATTGCAGACCTTTTTACGAAGGCTCTGCCTAGGGAGAAGTTTGAGGCTTTCCGCAAAGCTTTGGGCTTACTTCCTTTTGTGGATTGATCCACATAGCTTGGCACTTCCTTATACATGAGTTCCAGCTCCTTGTTCATCGCATCACTCCCAGGGGGGATTTTCTGATATATTTAGGTAGTGATGGGTGTGAACACTCTAGGACCATCGAGGCACTTTTTTCCCTCTTTAGTAGGTTTTTTCCCCCAGCTTGTATATATGTCTATTGCCCTGATGGGCTACTTATCTTTGTACATTCTAGCAATAATACATTCAGTCTTGTGTGTTGTGCTCCAAGCTTCATCTTCTTCCTTGTGTTGTTTGCGTGCTTCCGCCGACGTCTAACTCCAACAAAGAATGTCAGCCTATTGCCACTCCTATGGAAACAAGTTTATGATTGAGTCTTCATGATGTTGGAGATGCATTTGATGTTTGTTCTATATCAGTAGGTTGTTGGATTCTTGATTTACTTATGCATTACTTGGCCAGATATTCGATTTGCTATCTCATATATGAGGAGGTTTATGCATTGCCCAGGTGTCAAGCATTGGCAAGCAGTTAAGCGCATCTTTCGCTACTTGAGTGGTGTCTGGCTCCTTTATCCCAAGGGACAATCACTACGACCAAATTTGCATGCTTTTTTTGATAGTGATTGGGCTGGTTGCTATGACACTTGTGTCCACTAGTTGTTTGTGCTTCATGCTTGTAGCTCATGCATATCTTGGCTGAGAAAGAAGCAACCTACTATGGCCACTTCCAGTTGTGAGGTTGAGTATATGGTAGTTTTCACAATGACTCTTGATTGTGTGTGGCTCAGACACTTTATGGTTGATTTGGGTGTTTTTCAGTCTTCTGCCACCACCATCTTTGCTGATAGTCAGAGCGTATTGGCAGTTGCGAGGAACCCTATGTTCCATGCTCGCACTAAGCACATTGAGGTGCATTATCATTATGTCAGGGAAAGGTTTTGTGTTGGAGAGATCAGCTTGCCATATGTGCCCATGTAGGAGAACATTGCAAACCTTTTCACAAAGGCTCTGCCTAGGGACAAGTTTGAAGCTTTCCGCAAAGCTATGGTCTTACTTCCTTTTGTGGATTGATTCTGCATAGCTTGGAACTTCCTTATACATGAGTGCGAGCTCCTTGTTCACTACATCACTCCAAGGGTGGATTTGTTGATATATTTTGGTAGTGATGTGTGTGAACATACTAGGACCACTGGGGCACTTTTTTCCTTCTTTAGGAGGTTTTTTCCCCTGTCTTGTATATACGCCTATAACCCTTACGGGTTACTTATCTTTGTAAATTCTAGTGGTAATTAATTAAGTATTGTGTGTTGTGCTCCAAGCATCTTCTTCTTCCTTGTGTTGTTCGCGTGCTTCTGAAGACCTCTAGCTTCAACATTTCCAAATAAAAGGAAAGGAAGATCATGTCTATAAAGTAAACAAACCAGCTTGTGGACTCAAGCAAGCACCATGGGATTGGTATGAGAAAATACACAAGTTCTTTGAAGACAAAGGATTTCATCGAAGCACTCTTGATGCAAACTTCTACATTTATTAAAAAGAGTCCCTAGTTTTCATCATCATTATGTAATGTCATGCATTTGCTACTATTCATGCTTTGTACTTGTCCAAAGTTCTATCAAATTTGTACTTAATATTATAAAGCTACTTGACTCTTATGACTTGATGATCGGATGGCTTAGGTACAAGTGTCCAATTCTTGTTCCTATGAATTGCATCCATCTCTATCTTCATTGCTTCTTCTCATTCTTGTTGGCCTTGAGCTTCTTTAAAGTTAGAAGGCTCTATAATTTGTTGTATTTGATGCATAAGTGCATAGTTTAAATGATGAATTTATTGTTGCTTCTCAATAAGCCTTTGAGACCTTCTAGATTGTTGGGAAGTAATTTCTTTTTTACTATGCTTGGAAATGATTGTGTCTCACTTTGAAGTGTAGATGGGTGGGTTAGAACTTGAGTTTTGATCTCTTGTTGAGTACTTAGAAGACTCATCAAAGACTAACATCTTTGGAGATAGTAATGGAGTGGTTTTCCATATCATACAATATATATGTTTTAGATTGTCCATTATACCCAATGAAGGTATGTTTCTTGGACTTAGATGATAGTTTGTGCCATTCTTCCTTAGGCACATGGACAAATGCATCACTTCCAAATACTTTGAAGTAGTTGATATTTGAATTTCTTCCAAATTAGTCTTCAAATGGTTTTGATTATGAAAAGCACTTATAAAGCCTCTATCGATGATCTATTCAACAATGTGCACATGTTCAGCCCAAAATTTAAAAGGTAAAGCCTTGTTATGAAGCATGGTTTGCAGCATCTCCATGAAATTGCATATCTTCCCTTTATCTACTCCATTTTGTGATGTAAACTAGTCTACGATGACATATGTGGAGCACTCTTGTGAGGAGATTAGTAGAAATTTTATGGTTGGCACTCAGAGTGGAGATGCATATAATGTTCATGATTCTTGCCAAAGAAAGAATTCAAAAAGTGGCAGGAACAAGAACAAGGAAAAGAATGGTCAAGGGAATAAGACTAGAAGTAAATCAAGGAATTGGGATATTGAATGTCATTATTTTCATAAGAAAGGAAAGATGAAGAAATATTGTTATGCATTAAAGAATGCCAAAGGTAAAGGACATAATGTTGATGGGCATGTTAAACAGCTATGTGCACTATCTTTTGTGACAGTAAAGATTGAAGAAATCAATGCTATTTTTGATCATGCTGATGTGTTGAGACTTGATAGTACAGTGCCTATGGAGGCTCTTATGGATGATTCTCTTTCCCGCATGTGGCTACTAGATTCTAGTGCTTCTTTCCATGTGACACCACATAGAGAATGGTTCTCTACTTATGCAGCAAAGTCTCTTAGTATTGTGAGACTTGGTGACTCTTACCAGTGTGATGTTGTCAGGAGGAGGTGTGGTTGTGTAGTTCATTGATAGTACAAATCTTACTATGCATAATGTATGCCATGTACCTCATGTATCATGCACTTTGATGTCAGTTGGTCAACTTGATGACCTTGGTTACAAGGTGGTCTTCTATGCTTAGTCCTTTCACATATCAAAGAGCGATATGGTTATTGCAAAAGGAAGCAAAGTGGGCTCACTTTATCCTTTATTTGTATCATAGGAAAACACTTGTGAGCTGTTATTGAATAGATTATGGCTTGTATTTGGCATGGTTGTTTGGGTCATATATCTCAAAGTGGAATGGAAAATCTTTCTTGTTCTAGCTACTTATCTGTGTTATCTTTCTTTGATTTTTCATTTTATGAGCATTGTCAATATGGAAAGCAAACTTGGAATGTGCATAAGATGCACATTGAATCTTCAATTCAGCCTTTGGAACTTGTTCATATAGATGTGTGTGGTCCTATGCCCACAAGGTCATTACACAATTCTCTTTACTTTGTCACTTTCATAGAATGATGCTACTAGAAAATTCTAGGTATGTTCTATCATATTGAAGGATGAGATATTCCCTACTTTCAAAAAATGACTTGCTTCAGTTAAGATTGAAAAAGGAACTAAGCTTAAGGCTTTATGTTCAAATAATGGGGGTGAGTATACCTCACATGAATTCAGAATTTTTTGTTAGTATAGAGGAATTCATAGAGATTTTAAAGCTCCTTATACCCCAATACAAAATGGTGTAGCTAAAAGGATGAATAGAAATATTTAGGATAGAGTAGTTTCTATGTTGTATCATGCAAACCTTTCACAAGACTTTTGGGCAGAACCAGTATTGACTTCAATTCATGTGATTAACCTTTCACCTAGTATTGTTAAGGATCTAAAAGTGGCACAAGAGCTATGGATAGGAAAGCCATCATATTATGATCATCTTCGAGTTATGGACAGGGAAGCTACCATATTATGTTTATATACCCAAGAATCATGGATAAAAGTTGGACCATAAGTCAAGGAAATGCATTTTTCTTGGATATGGTTGTGATGGCCAATTCAAATATCACTTATGGTATCCTAAAACATGGTTAGTGATCAGAAGTAGTGATGTCATTTTCAATGAGTCTAAGATGCATAAACAATCCATTAAGGAGGTTGAAGTGAGAAGAATGGTGTTTGAGAATACTAGTCCTCTAGTTAGCATGCATAAAAATGTTGCACATAGGGATGTTCAAGAGAATGTTTGATCATATCAGTCCACAAATGTTTCTATTTAGCAACCATTGAGACGCTCTACACGTGTCTCACATCCACCTAATAGATATGTTCCAGGTTTGGATTTTGTTATGCTAACATATGTTCTTTAGCATTCTTGCTACAAAGAGGCTATGCAGACACATGATCATGTCAAGTGGGAGCATACCATGAAGATATAAGTTGAAATTCACATCAAATAGTGCTTCTCCAAAGTATAAAGCATGACTTGTTGCAAAGGGTTTTAAGCAACAACATGGTGTTGATTTTAAGGATGTGAAAACTGCTATCCTATATGGAGATCTTACAGATGAGATCTATATGGAACAACTAGAGAGTTATGTAGTTCCTCGCAAACAAAGTCTAGTTTGTAAGCTGAAGAAGAGCTTATATGGACTTAAACAATCCCCTAGACAATGATATCAAAAGCTTAATGCTTTTATGAAGTCTCAAAGCTACTATTGAGGCAATGAGGATCATTGTCTCTACACACATAGATTCCTATATGACAACTTGATATGCTTGATACTTTATGTTGATGAAATGTTGATTGTTGGGAAGTCCTCTTATGACTTGTCAATTCTAAAAAATAACTTGAGTCAGACATTTTATATGAAGGATTTGGGGGATTCCAAACATATTCTTGGCATGCATATTACTTGTGATATGAATAAAAGATGCATATACTTGTCTCAAAGTGAGTACATGTCCAAAGTGCTTCACAGGTTCAATATGCAAGGTGGAAATGCATTGACTACACATTTATGCACATATGTGAAATTGAGCGAGGATGATTGGCCCAAATTAGATGAGGAAAAGGAATTCATGACCAAATTCCTTATCAGTATGCTCTTGGTAATATCATGTATGCTTTGGTAGCTATGAGACCAAACATTGCACTTGGAGTGGGAGTTGTGATCATATATATGTATAATTTTGGCAAGAAGCATTGGAAAGCAGTCAAGATGATTTTGAGATATCTGAGTGGCAATAAGGACAAGTTTCTATGCTTGGATAGAGGGAAGGCATTCATTATTGATTAAACAAATTTTGATTATGTTGATTGTGTAGACAATCGTAAGTCTACAACAGGGTACATTTTTCATTTTGTTGGAGGTGCTATCTCTTGGAGATCTTGCCTTCAAGAATCTACAATTGTTTCCACTATAGAAGCATAATATGTTGTAGCAAG
This sequence comes from Ceratopteris richardii, assembly GCA_020310875.1. Classification (NCBI taxonomy): domain Eukaryota; kingdom Viridiplantae; phylum Streptophyta; class Polypodiopsida; order Polypodiales; family Pteridaceae; genus Ceratopteris; species Ceratopteris richardii. The sequence goes on from CM035426.1 coordinate 92,506,198, forward strand.
TGAGGCATGTAAGGAAGCATTGTGTCTTTCTCATCTTGCTTGTGATATGGGTCTACCTCAGCATGTACCTCCTTTGCTCGTTGATAGTCAGAGTGCCATTTCTTTCATTACAAAATGGTATATCATGCAAAGACCAAGCACATTGAGGTGATGTATCACTCCACTTGAGACTGCTTAGCCACTAAGCACATTATTATTGAGAAGGTTCATACTCGAGATAAGGATGCAGATGCTTTGACTATAGCTCTATCACAGGATAGCTTTCGACATTGTTTGTCACTTGATGGGGGTCACTTGATTCATGACCTTACACAATTACTTGTATACTGTGTAACATGCCCATCAGGTGGAAGGTATAGTTTTTATACTTACACTTAGGTATTCTTTATCATTATTTATTTTTCTCCCATAGTCACTTTGGCTGTATTGACCTTTAGTGGGAGATAGTTACTGTTAGTGTCCATGTGAAAGGCCAAATGGATGCTAGACACGTTTGTATATGTTCTTTAATAAAACATATAGTGTTCTAGTCAGCCACAAACTGGAAGTTTGACCGCATTTATAACACCTAAGAAATTTGTGTTTGTGCTCTCTGTGTACATTTTTTTTTGTATTCTTTAGGCCTGTGTGGAGTACTATGTGTGGCATCCGAAGTTTCGTTTTCTATCGTGAGGGTATCATCGCGGAGCTCTTGAGAAGGAGAGTCCACCATGGTGCATCACCATCAAATATTTCAAAGTGTGTTTCCAAAAATTTCAACATTTTCCTACCCCAAATTATGCATTCCTTATCCTTATCAATCCCATGTACTCCCTCCATAATATGTTCAATTGCATGGTGCTTATTAAAGGAATCAACCCAATTTTTTATACCACAACTTGTATTAAGAGATAAGCTGTTGAGAAAGGGGGAACAACAGACCCTAACCACCTCACATGGAAGTGAGAGGCTCTTCCAAGAGGAGTTGCAAGAAGTGTAGGCAACGCACACACACCCACGTCCATGAACAATGGCACCATGGCCAACGTCAAAAGGAACAAGGGAGGGCAATGCTCACACACAAGACAACCCCAAGTGCCAAACCCACACACATGGATCAACGCCTAGCACACAAGGGGAAATGTGGAAGCCAAATGAACCTTCTTTCCATTAGCATGGAGGCCAAGGGACCCTTTTTACAAATGAGGCTCTTCTTTATATAGAGAAGAAGAGAGGCATATGTGAATAAAACATGTGGTCAAAAGACCACATGTGCTAAATCAAAAAGAGGATCTTCATGTGATTTTGGGAATTTCAAAAAATAACAACCTAGAGAGAGAGAGCGCGTGGGGAGTTTCTACGTGGGTTTTTTGTACATGTGCCAAAAAGCTACTTTATTGATAAGGTTTCAATATCATAGTCTAGAGGAAATATCAAAAAGGGGTTTTAGGAGAGTGTTCATATGGACATCTCCTAATTACAAAAAAGGGATTTTTTAAGAAGGCTAAAGGATGCCATAGCATGAGAAAAATTATGGGCAACCCTTAGAGCAACACTCCTCCCCCTCCTAGAATTTGTCATCCTCGACAAAGCTAAGAGAAGAGCATACATAACTGAACCAACCCAAGGTAGAGTCTTTCAAGTCTGGAAATCTTCAAGTCTTCAAAATCTACAATTCCTTAGTCTGCAAAGCGGATTTTCAAATCTACAGCACCTTCAATCTTCAAGCCTTCAGTCCTTTCTTCAATCTGCAAATCTTCAATCGTCAGAGCTAGGCGACACAATCCCCTTGGGAGGCAGTCAGCCCAGCATGAATCCCCCTGTGCAGCCCTTTGTAAGGCTGGAAATGCCTTCTCAAGAAGCTCCCAAACCTGAAATGACATAAAAAAGCAAGTAGATTGCATCTAATAATAAACATTCACTCCAATTTTAGTTTCCACTTCAGGGACATGAAGTCTTATAGGACTAGCTTGAGCTAGCTATTCCTCCATTCTGCAAATTAGAGCACCCAAAAGTCAAGAACTCAAGTGGCAGTCCTTATGACTTATATTTGTGACCTGTCACCACTATTTAAAGCACAATCACTTAGTTTATATCACAACAAATGAGCAGTAGGTAAGCATGGATGTGAGCAAAATACAACCTTCAGTGACTAAGGCCATGTGTATCTTTGGCTAAGTAGACATGCTTGGACAAGGGTTAAATAACTTTTAAGTCATCAAGAGCGATTTCTGTGAATCATGGTGTCTCATCATTTAACGGGCAAAAAGGAAAAATGCAATTGCTGTTCCTAGTGCCTGTAATGTTAGTTATAAGCAAGCCGTTTCATTGTAAAGAGATGCAATGAATAATTAGCCTGTGATCGAGTGAGCGCATTACAAAGTAAATTAATTCAGAATTGATAAAACATGTAGGCCCAGTCCTTTAGGGTAGATATGAGATTTCAAAATGATCATTAAACCTGGGAGTATTCAAAAACACATTATTCACAAGAGAGCATTTATAGGAGTAAAAAATGGACCAATGCTAAGTGCTGTGTGTGTTGGCCTATACTGCATTAAGGGAGCATTGTAAAACCAGAGCATTTTTTTTCCTTGGCAAAAAACAAGCAGTCGGATTCTTGTGACCGTGTTTCCAGCTTTTTTGGAACAAGATATTCTCCCAACATTTTCCAGATACAATGGAACAGTGTGACCAACAAAAGACAGTTAACTGATTTAGAATTTCTTTCAGGTGTTGTTTTTGGTCAACTTCCCTTTCCCCCCCAAGGCATCTTAAGTGTCACTCCTCTACCAGAAGCTACAACTGATGGCTTTAGCAATCATGGTCGAACACTAGTACACAATTATAGCCATAGTCCAAAATTAAACATTCTGGCATATTAATGAATTATGGAATCATGCTCTAAAGTAGAACGAATCTAGAGCCACAGATTAAAACAAGTATTTAGAAAACTTGGCAAACCATAAAACTTCTTCTAGTGTCATGAATTTTTCCGTCAGAAACCAAGTTGCACTGATACAAGAAGTGTTTTGATGTGAAATAAGAGAGGAACTTATAAGCCATAACCCTGCATCATAGATTGAATCTTGAAGATGGCATGCAAGATGTATAGCAGTGCTATTATGTATCTTTGAAAATAGTCACAGGTGTGAGGATGCCTCTAACTCTTGAAGAGAATAGCCCCCATACAAGGCTATACCTGCAACCTGTTCCTATTTCAACCGAGTCATTTAAATCATCTGTAATAACTGAAGCTTACCGGTATCACATGAATATGAACACTATGGGTCCATCACACACCGCCCCTGGGAAAGTTCATGGAAGAATACATATTTATCATGAATTTTTGAGTCAGGAGGAAACAATGGATTGTCACAATTATGGACAAGTCTTTCATGCAGATTCCTACATAGCTCATATTCATCCAACAGTTATAATCTTGGTCCATTATACAAGATGAGGAGTGTTCTTATAGTATAACAACAATAAGACTCACACAGTGTGTAGCACAATCCCAGAAACCTCCCACCATAAGCTTTGGGACCAACAACTAATTGATAAGTCAAAGAAAGTTTCCACTGACAACATTGTCTGCCAACCCTTTCAGATCAGTTCGTATACATTTCAGGAGGGACCGAATGAAAACACCTGTCAAGAAGCAATCTTCAAGATTTATTAAGCTCAACCAACCTTATCCACAGCTCCAAAAGTCACTGTAGGATTCCAGAACCTATACACACTTCCAAAACATAGGCAAGAAATACTATTATGTTTACCAAACTGAGCACACATTATCTCAAGCATACTTTGCCAATGGCAGTTTAAATAACTCAGTTAAGGATACGAAAAAATTTGTTATCACATATTTCAAATGGAGTCTCATCATCCAAAGTTTTTAAACTAGAAAAATTCTTAACACAGTATGACATGGGAAATGCAGACCAAAGAGATGCAAAAAATCACGACAGTCGATTGAATAACAAAGATCAGAGGCAAAATCAATCATGTCGGGGCTTTATAGAGATAAATCTGTCATCACATCTAGTCAATAGGCATAAATCATAACTCGTAAGAATGACTGCAAGTAGTTATATAAGCACAGGAGATCATAAGACCTTGGAGCCCCCAAAAAGAAATGCAGCAAACAAGTTCTAGTCTGGCAGACACGTCGAAACCTCAACATCACAAGCGAAAAGAGCCCTAGATACCCAAGGAATGATTCTCCAACAAAAAGGAGTCACACATCATCCTATGGCCCAAACATCTGTAGTCAGTGCCGAGAGTCATTCCTGCAGCCACATGGAGGAAAATCTGACGGCTTCCTCCCGGGTATGTCGAACTCGATAGGGCACGGGTCCGAGCTTAATCAGACAAATCGAGGAAGAATCCCTCAACATGAATAACCCACGGCATCAAAAAGTCATCCGAGACAGAGGCTGAAAAGAGAATAGCCTGGAGGTAGGCAAGAAGCTTGAAGGGGAGAGAAAACAACCTTTTCCAGCCCAACCCACTGATATAAGTGGACACAAAAGAATTCTTTTGCTGAAGCAACCGAGGAGGCGATAGGAAGAAGTTTCTCCCCAAAATGTTCTCAGAAACACAATTTCAGAAAAGGTGCTAAACATATGGATTCAGCTATACTTCCACCTTTGGGAGCCTTCATGTTTAGAAATGATGAGCTCTACAAAGCATGTTAAAGCATTACAAAAATATTCATCATAGGTGATATTTTGGTATACAGAAGAGAATCAAGACAACATAGCTCCAGCAGGTTTCTTCCAGCTTAAAGCATATAGATCCAACGTCTTCTTCAGGTCATTCACCTTCGTACACTGGAGCAGGTAAAAGAGGTAGTAATTCCCTTGAGCACCATCTTGAATTCTGTCATAGAGTTGGTGTTTGCGCTGCCCTAGATCACAACGGAATCGTAGCAGAAGAGGACCTTTACACCCAGAGGAGGAGGTCGATCAGAAGGTTAAACACCGAACAAGAACATCCGGGAGAAAAAGAACTGTAAGCACAACATAGGCGTGGAACTCATCCTTAGAGCAGCCGAAAGCTTTGAAGACATGCCTGGAAAAATCAGGGTAGAGCTCCAATCAATAAGCAGAAGGTACAACCATAGGGTTCTATGAACAGCGATTGCAAACCACAGGAAGGTGAAGCCTTCAATTCACACGCGCCTCACATGATGCACTGCAATGATGATTCACTAGGAAGCCCATTGTTACTGGAGAAGCAAGGGGAAGGACAACAGCAAGAAGCTCAGTGCAGGTGGGGAAGTCCTTCCACAAAGCCGACAATAGCTTCATACAGTCGTGAACTAAAGGGGTCAAGGGAAGAAATGCAAAGGACAATCTGGATCACAATGGTTCCTCCACTGTTGAGGAGTGGACATGAGGAGCATCAAGCATGGCATGAGACCACGCCGGAGAGTGGAAGCGTCAGTGCTCAGGGCATCACAATGCGTAGAAGCATGATCCCATAAGGGCTCGACCCAAGAAACGCGAAGCAGGAATAGGATCTCCACCCTCAGAGTGAAATGAATCCCCCCTCCAAAAACCGAACGTCAAGTACGTTGGCAGAGATGAGAGAAAAGTAAAAGAACGTGTGGGTAACTGGTTAACTCACTCCACCAACCCCTCATAAATTTGGAACGCAGTGCTATTCATAGCACGATTCAGGGAGTAGGTATCCTGACTTAATGCGCAACGTGCGAGGGGAGACCAAAGACTCAAAGAGTGACTCTGCAACCAAAGAATATTTTGATTTTTGAAGAGCTTTATACGAAATTCATATGGAAATGGCTCTCAATGCTAAGATTTTTTTATCCGAAAATTCTTCTTGTTTGGAAGATGAGGAGAGAGGAGGGGTCAGAGAGGGTACTTCCCATCCCTCTTCTCAAGGCAAACACTAAAATCAGAGGTGACAGAGATGGAGAGTGATGCCCATTGTGTGTGTGTGTGGAGGTGTGTGAATATGAGAGAGGGAGAGAGAGAAGGGGGTTAGGGGGTGTTTTTGTGCAACAAACAAAAATAAAGATCTAAACTACTCAAAAATTAAGAAATAAGGGGTACCCTTAACCAACCGAAGGCCACAAGGATCCACAACTCAATCCAAGTGTGAGGTGCATCCACAAAGTGTAGGCACGGCAAACTTGAAAAAACCAACGGTTAAAGGTCGACGTCCCCGGCAACGTCGCAAAAAATGTTGAGAAAAGGGGAACAACAGACCGTAACCGCCTCACATGGAAGTGAGAGGCTCTTCCAAGAGGAGTTGCAAGAAGTGTAGGCAACGCACACACACCCACGTCCATGAACAATGGCACCATGGCCAACGTCAAAAGGAACAAGGGAGGTCAATGCTCACACACAAGACAACCCCAAGTGCCAAACCCACACACATGGATCAACGCCTAGCACACAAGGAGAAATGTGGAAGCCAAATGAACCTTCTTTCCATTAGCATGGAGGCCAAGGGACCCTTTTTACAAATGAGGCTCTTCTTTATATAGAGAAGAAGAGAGGCATATGTGAATAAAACATGTGGTCAAAAGACCACAAGTGCTAAATCAAAAAGAGGATCTTCATGTGATTTTGGGAATTTCAAAAAATAACCACCTAGAGAGAGAGAGCGCATGGGGAGTTTCTACGTGGGTTTTTTGTACATGTGCCAAAAAGCTACTTTATTGATAAGGCTTCAATATCATAGTCTAGAGGAAATATCAAAAAGGGGTTTTAGGAGAGTGTTCATATGGACATCTCCTAATTACAAAAAAGGGATTTTTTAAGAAGGCTAAAGGATGCCATAGCATGAGAAAAATTATGGGCAACCCTTAGAGCAACATAAGCCTAGGGTGGAAAATGAAAAGTAAAATTTAGCTTGTTGAGACCTAGAATCAAGAAACCCCCTTAGAAGTACCAAAGCTAGCATCCAATTCTCGCTGATTTCCATGAAACATTCTCAAAATCATTTCATCTATGCTACAAACTATTGTTTAGGTCCTTGTTCAAATAACCTTAGGGGAATCACTTTCGTTATGCCCAATGTGTAGCTAGAGATTTCTATGATAATTAGAGGGAAGTCTTTTCCCTACCCTTATCCACAATGTAACACTTACTAAAGTCAGTTTTGATGATGCTAAAGTGCCTCTTATTATAGTCTAGTATAAGAATCAACTAGTTAACAAAGTGCTAATAGATGGTGGATCGAGAGTTAAAAATGCTATGCTCAAAATTTGCAATTAGTTAGACTAAAAAAATGTTAAACCCGCCCCTTTCTTTTCAAGGATAGAATATTCGTCCCATATGTAGCCCATGGGCATTATTTGGGATGTGTCTATTATGCTGTAAGGAGCCATTTTCAAGATGAATTTTGTAGTACTCAATCTCTTTGGAGCCAAATCTTATTATTGCTTGCTTATGGATGACAATGGCTTAATCAATCGAATGTTATACAAGCTTGGTCCACTAATAAGTTATCTTTTACTCAAGACATGAACAAATATGCCATCATATTTGATGGAACTAGTAAGTACAACTAGTGCCAACTCAATACTTGTTATCCATGGGAATTATAAATGTTTATAGGATTGCCAAATAATATTTATCTTCTAATAACAATTTATTGAACATCAATGCAACTGATCTAATTATGGAAGAATATGTCAATGTACTGACCATTTAATCAAAAGAATTACCAAGTCAAATCATTATCAATGAGGACCACGTGGAACTTTGCAACCTAGGATCCGATGCCAATCACAAAGTAGTAAAAAAAATTGTTTTGAATTACCTGATCCCTTCAAGACCTAGTTAATTTCCCTTCTTACAATGTTCAAGAATGTGTTTGCTTGGAATTACATAGATATGAAACAACTAGAACATCGATTTTTACCAACACCGAATCCTCCTAAATTGTGAAGATATTCTAGTGTTCGAATAAGAACATCAAATGAACTCCAACTATGATCTATTGGTAAAATAAGAAATAAATAGGGTTTTAAAGGTTGGATTTATTATTCCAATAGAAAAAATTGAATGGTTGTCTCCAATTGTTATAGTCACCAAAAAGATTAAATAGCTATGAATCTGTGAAGACTATAGGAAACTTAATGTGGCTATGATACTCGACCCATTCTCCTTACCTTTGTTAAATAGTATACTAGATGAAGTAGCGATGGATTCAATTGATACAACCAAGGTTAGAATGGCAAAATATGTACCAAAAATTGCCTTCATCACCACGTGGGGTGCCTATGGCAAAAAGGTTATGTGATTTGCTCTCCAAAATATGCCTAGTACATTCCAATTCAATTTTTTCTCCATATCTCACTCACTTTCTAAAGGTACTATTGGATGATTTCTCTGTTTCCAGTTTCAAGAAATTTCATTTAGAACATTTCATTTATGTTTTGAGCGATGCTAATCAGTTCATCTCTATCTAAACCCAAAGAACTCAATCTTTTCGATTAATCGCGAAAAGTTATTCAGACATGAGATATCAAAGCAAGGGATTTTTGTTGACCCGATAAGTCCAAGATTATTCGAGAAGCTCTTACACTCAAATCCCTCAATGAAGTTCAATGCTTCCTTGGTCATATTCAGTGGCCTTCCCATGATCTAAGATGCTAGACTCGTATTGCTGTACCCCTTCACTTATTGTCTTATGTGTTTGCCAATCAACACATTGGCTTTTGAAAGATTGAAGTAGTTGCTTACCCAGGCATCAATACTCCAAGTTCTTAACTGGGACAAACCCTTGCATGTATTTGTGGACACCTCATAATTAGCCATTTTTTGTGTACTTATGCAAACTACTAATCAAGATTGTCTCTTATAAAACACAATTATTCAATTTCTAAGCAAGAGAGACAAGGCCTAATTTATTCAGTCAAAGAATTTTGGCACTATTTGTTGGGCCAAAGATTTATGTTTCATGTTGATCCGTCTACACTTCTCTACCTAGCAAAGCAAGAATCTTTAATTGCCCAATTTGCAAGATCGTTATTGTTGCTATAGAAATCTAATTTTCAAGTTAAACATGGACACATGATATCGCATGCAATAGCAAATTATCTTTCTAGATTAAAGTTAGGGGAGCCACTTGTAGGTGTAGAAGATGCTTTCCCTCATGCATAATTATTTACAATAGAAGAAGATGAATCGTTAAGCTTCTTGGAACCACCAGACTTTGTTCAACAAGATATATGACCACACGCTCTGAATGGGGAAATGCTTACTCATGGTATGAAACAATGTTCTCCTTTCTAGACATTGGAACATATGCCTTCAAAATTAACGGAGGCAAAAATTAGCAATCCCCTATTTATGTTACTCCTCGTATGGTGGGTCACAAAGTAGGGGAATTTGTACCTACCCAAAACTTTTGGGGACATGCCAAAGTGTCATACACATCCTTTAAGCAAATTTATATCTCCTTAGTCCACGAAAGTAAGGATTGAATTGCATCTTTTACAAAATCGACATCACAACTAACAAAAATGTGTTTAATTATTTAAAAAAAAAAGGCTCCCCAAGATTAAATTAAAATGCCTAACTTCGGTAAGAACATCTGGAAGCATCATCACACAGAAAGGAAAAGCTATCCTTGGCATAGTTGGAATATAGAAAATGGCAATGAGTAGTAGACCAAGTGACCATATTCCACGTGCAAGTAATGCTTCGTCCCTCCTTGACAACAATGACAAGAATTCGACATTTAGGATCACTCTATATGGAAGAATTGCAAATCGAAGAAGACAAGCATGAAAATACAATTAGTGTTGACACTATCATGGATTGCAAAAATAAACGCGCAAAGGCAGGTTGCATAGTGAACTCTCCAACTCGATTGAAGGATTAGATAGGATTAAAAAGGGTATTATTAACTCACCTTGTTCTAGTGTGGTTGAGATTATGTTTCTCAATTGCAAAGGATTCTCTAAGACGACGAAGGTACAAGCAATCGAAAAGAGTGTTAGAGAGAGGACTTTGTCGCCTAGCATTGTTTGTCTTCAGGAGATTAAATATTGGGCACTCGTTCAACAATCTTTCATAGCTTTTTACATTATCCTTTTGGTCCGCAATCTCATAATAGCCCTAAGAAATGGGAATCTTGTGCAAAAATTGCATCTTGTAGGAAAAAGACGATTATGCTTGAGCTTTAGAAAACATTTGACCGACCACTCTAAATCTCTAAGCTATTGGAGGCTATTCATTCATTGAAGGCTAGAAAAACTCCTAGTCTTGATGGACTACCTTCTTAATTCTTTCATACCTTTTCCTCTAGGCTCAACTATTTTTATTTGTGACCTCAGATATGAGCGTCTTGCTGGTATGGATCTTCCTAAGTTCATAAATCAAGGTATCATTAAGCTTATTTGCAAGAAAGTGATAAACAAGTGCTAAGCGCTTGGCGGTCGATAATGTGTATGAATACATTATAAAAGATTGTTGTTAAGGTCCTTGCCAATAGGATTCACCCCCAAATGTGCAATATCATGAGACTTGGAATCAAAGGATTCATTAATGGAAGATACATTATGGATACTCTTGCCACCCTATGGTAATGAATTAATCAGGCTCGCTCTAAGGTTCCATGCTTTGTCTTCTTCAAAATTAATTTGGATAAAGCCTATGAGGATCTCCTAGGGCTTCACTTTGTAGGCCTTACATGACTGCGAGTTTGGACCATACTATATTCATGTTGTACAATGTTTGCTCGTGAACTCTTCGAGTAAGGTGGTTGTCAATGGTGCTCTAACCGAGCCTGCATTTCTTAAGAATTCTATTAAACAAGGGTGCTCGTTGGCCCAACTCTTCTACACCATTATGGGTGACGTGCTAGGTTGGCTCCTTCATGTCTAATGCTTGCAAGGGATTCTGCATGGGATCTCTATTCCTGGCAAGAAACGAGACCTCATCCTCCACACCTATGCAGACGACACTAATGTTACAATTTGCAATGAAGCCAAATACCTAGAATGCTTTTGTTTAGCTCATTTTTCAAGGCCAATGGAACTATTGTCAACCACAAAAAAAAACTTGGTCAAACAATTTGGGGATCCTTTGCCTGATTTCATTATAGTGCCAACCAATTATGGATGGGGAAATTTTTAGACTTCTTAGAATGCCCATGGGCTTTAATGTCTCTACCAACACTAGGTGGAACTAGATTCTTGAGAAAGCTAAAAGAAAAGTCAGTTATTGGGAACAAATTCATCCGAACCTACCTCGCAAGATCTTTCTCCACAATCAGTTCATTGCCCCATCAATTATTTACCATTTATTTGGATTTACCCCATCAAAGACACAACTTTGTTAACTTTAATCTTTTCTCCTAAATTTTATCTAGGATACTCTACATAGAAGAAAATGTTGACTAAGGTCAGATACTCTACATGTTGCCTTGCCAAATTTGATGGGGGTCTGGGTCTCCTAGATGTGGAATGGATTAGCAAAAAATGGTGGCCAAATGGATACAAAGAATGTTTTCATCTACAAATTTTTGGGCCCTTCTTCTTAACAATATATCTTAAGGAGACACTCGTATGAGTATCCTGCTTGAATTGGATTCGATATAACTATAATATGCTACAACAATAATGACTTTTACTTCAAAGGAACAACCTTCTTTAGATGGACCCTTGCTTCCTGAAAACATTTTAGGAGGTGCTCTTTTTTCCCTATTTTCCAATGGATCCCCCCTCTTGACAAGAACATTTGGTTCAACTCACCTTAGCCACCCCTCGACAGTAAATTCTTCAAACTGGACACAAGATTATGAGAAGTGGTGTGACATATTACAAGCAGAGCATGGAGAATGCTCATTAGGTGAAGAGCTTTGAGGCCCTCCATCTTGAGAAACACCTCTCACATAGGGCCTAACTTATCCTCATACAGCATCATGGCCAACCTGTTTTGCCTAAGGTTGCTAAGAGTCAAGATGAATTTTGGAAAATCATTCTGGCCTCCCTTGGCATTCTGTCCATGAGATTGATGATGGTTTCTAAGCTTAATAAGCTGTAGCACTTACATTGGACTTGGCCACGATGGTTGTATAGGTTTCGTGTTCTTTGGTCATTCTATTTGTGCCATAAAGAAACCATCTGTGCCTCGATGCTTATGCATCATGGAATTTGGTGTGGCAATAGACTCAACAAGATTCGATAGTCTCAATTTGTTTGGCCATTCTTCAGGCAAGATGAAACTATTGTGCATCTATTCGTTGACTGTAATCATGCCAATCTATATTGGAAATGGCTACATGCCGGATGGCTCCCCCAGAAGGAAAATCATTTCCAATAGAGAGAAATCCTCTTTGGGGAGAACTCTTTTACTAATACCCTCATGTAGAACACAATTAGAATTATGATGCAATATATTATTTGGAGAGAAAAGAATGCTCTGATCTTCATGGATGTAAGACTTCTTTTTCGATTGCTCAATGTCTTGACTCTTCACTTACTTTCGTAGGTAAAAGGTTCAAAACTTCTACATGTCTCCTCACAAAACTTCAATAGGCTTTGATTGCCATCCCTTGGCTAAAGAGGAGAGGCTGTGCAAAAAAGCACTCCTCAATGGACAGAGGGGTCGTGCTCTCATCTATAGGTTAAATTTGAATTTCAAGGATACATACATGGTAGGGACTAAATCTTTGAACTTTTTTAGGGTCCTTGTGAAGAGAAAATATTTGCGATTGTGATATATTTTTGGGTGGAGAGATCGCATTAGAAAGTCCCAAAAGAATACATGGTCTTCTCTCACTTTTACCCTAGCAACCTTGGGGTTGCTTTCAATGAAGAGTCTCTTAATTTTAGCTACACAAATGACATCAATGAGGTCTCCAATGATAATAACATGAAGATTGTCTCATGATTCCTCTCTTGTGCCTTGTCCAATGCCCTCTCCCCTATTTGCTACCCACTACATTTGGTCTAGTTTAAGGCCACTTTTTTAATTATTTGAATCTACCTTACTTTAGTATTGGCTATTGGATAAGTAAACCTGTATCTTGAACTAGGTTATGCTTGGAGTTATTTTGTTTTGTACAATCCCTTCCTGAGCCTGAAGGGTTTACTCTTGTACCTTTTCTAATAATTAATATGATTTTGGTTTAAAAGAAATGTTTTTAGTTTGTGGATGAGACAAACGATAGCCTTTTCTTTCAAAACTATACCCACAAAGAATACACTTCACATCCTTATCATCCAATTTTCCACATTGTTGTTTAGTCACTAATGCATACAATAGACAACCAAAAACATAAAGATGAGCAACATGGCTTTCAACCATCCCAATCCTCATGTGGAGTGATAAAATGCAATGCTTTGGTGGGACACTTGTTAAGTACATATGTTGCACACATAACAATCTCAAGCCAAAAGTTATGTGGTAAAGCTTGACTTTTCACCATACACCTTGTCATTTCCATGAGAGACATGTTCTTGCTCTCAATAAATCCATTTTGTTGAGGTGTATACATCACTGTGCATTGATGTTTCATCCCATGCTCAGCTAGAAGTCCACTAAACTCAGAAGACATATACTCCCCCCTCGATCAGAATGGAGAGTGCACATTTTACATGCTGACATATTTTCAACCATAACTTGAAACCATTTAAAGCACATAAACACTTCAGACTTTGCTTTCAGTGGATAAACCCATGCATTCCTAGCAAAACCAACTTCGAAAGTCATGAAGTATAGGTAGTTCCCAAATTAAGGTGTCTTCATAAAACCATAGACATCATTATGAACAAGTTGCAATTTATGTGAAGCTCTAATTGAACCACCTTTGGGGATGGAAGGAAACTACATTTTACCCAAAATTCAGCCTCAAAGACATGTTTAGAAATTTCCTCAAGTTTGGACAGGGAGGACACCATTTCATATTTCTATAAGCAAAGCAAACTAAAAAAATTCATATAACCAAAGCATGCATGCCAAAGCTTTGCATGTGAAATAGTGTGAGAATCATGAATTGCACATGTTGAATAATTCTTAGATTTCATATAATATATGGGCTTATATAGCCCATGACATAAAACGATAACATCACCATTTGAGAGATCATGAACGATGCATTTGTCAACAACAAGTTTAATAACTATGCCAATCTTGGGTAGTGTTGAGACTAATAACATATTTTCCCTAATCCTTGGCACGTATAAAGTATCTCACAATGTAAACGAACTAACATTAGAAAGAGTAAGAATGATCTTTCAAACTCCCATGATGGGATAAGAGGATTTGTTAGCACATGTGTCAGTATTCCTTGTAGAAGCATGCTCAAGTGAAGTGAAGAAATTATGCTTTGATGTAATATGTTTGGTTGCTCCACTGTCAAAGTACCAAACATTTGAGTATAATACATGCATACACTACTCTTGAGAAAATGCTTTGTAGTTGCAATGAGGAGTAAATATCCATTCTTCATTTTGAACAAGGTTAATAAAATTTGTTTAGGTTTAGAGGCCTCTACAATAAACATTCTAGCCCCTTTATTATTTGCCTTTTTTGCAACTAGTTTAGGACAAATCTTAATGAAATGATCATTTGCCTTATATTACTTGCAAAACTATATGTACTTTCCTTTCTTCTTGTCATGTTTGTCTTCCTTCTCCTAACTATGCAACATTAGCAAATTTATGCTTATGTTAGACTCAAGAAATGAGAGGAAGAATATGGTTGAACCACACCATAAGAGGGAGGATTAAGAAGTAATCCTCAACCATGGCTTTTGAGGCAAGTGGTTAGCCCATCATACTCCTAGCCAATAGATCATGAATTCAATTCCCATAATTGAGTATCAGAGCCTAGGAAGTAGGCTTCAATAAGGTGGATGGAAGGTGCACACAACGCTTTCCAAAATTAGCCCAATAAAGATTAGAGAGTATTTCCCACTCCATAGGTGAGATTTAGATGTGTAAGGTACCATTGGAAAGTTTTTCAGAATGAACTTTTTGATGGAAGCATTATAGTGAGGATCCAAGATACCTAGCATGGGTGAGAACTAGGTTTAAGATACTGAGGTTGAAAACAAGGGCTCAAGACACCAAGGTTGCAAACAAGGCAAGTCCACAGGCAAGTGACCAAGAAGTGGGAAGGCAAGGCTCAAGACACCAAGGTTAAGAGCAAGGGTTCCAGAAGCCAAGGTTGAGAACAATAAGGTTCAAGAGGCTTTGCAAGTTGTCACAATAGTTCATGGAGTGAACCTCCTCTTATGAGGAGAGTGCCACATGGCACTTATGGGTATCATATACCACATTAGGTATATGAGCCATATTCACCCAATGAAATCATTAGATTCATCAAAATAATAATTTGAGGAATTTTACTTCCTCAAAAACCCCCTTCCCACACTTTTTGGAAAAAAATCAGATGTTAATTTTTGTCAAACTCCACTTTTGGGAGTAAGAAAAAAGACCATTTAAGAAGCTTCCCACGGATTAGTGCATATATACATGAAGTATGGTGTATGAATTACCTTGGAAAAGAGAAAATCCAAGAAAAATCCACATTTGAAGTGGATTAGAAGCTTGCTAAAAGCTCCCATTTAAGTTTTTGGCATGAAAGTAAAAATCTTGATTTAGGCCTCTTTTGGGGAGCGAATTAGCAAAGGGAGGATTTGGTAAGGTGAAAATAGGGCCAAGCACCTTCATATATTGCTCTCTGAGATTATGGAGAGATTTTTAGGATTCGCTTGATGGAAGAATGCTTTGGGCACCCAAAAAATCATATTTTCACATTTTTCCAGCCCCTCCAACAGTCCACTAGTTTGGCATGTCCTGCTTGGAAAGGCCATATCTTATGCTAGAAAACTCCAAATTGGATGTGCTATGGCTCCTTTTGAAGACACAAGGTCTACTTTCAGTTTATGAAAAGAAATTTTGGAAAATATGTATTTTGCAGGTCTATACAGGTTTGCAAATTCTGAATAGTTTTTGACAACTACCTTCCGGGAGCCATATCTTGCAAACCAGGAAGGCGATTGAGGTAATTTCACTTCGAGTCACTTGCACATGATACATATTTCAGTTCTTGATTATTTTTAGGTCCTAAAATGGTTTTTTTAGGTCTAAAGAAGGATTACAAATGCAATTTTTTGGATAAATTTACATTATTTTGGTAATCATCTAACCATGCTTTATGTTTTGGGAAGTGACCCGATACTTTCGGACACTTCAAAGTTTATATTAGGAACTGAGGAGGAAGGTGCAGAGGTCTCGAAGCTCTTTGAGAAGAATTGTATGCATGCAATTCCAATATCAAAACATTCACGGACATATGCTTTATACTTTTGGGCACCTTACTTTATTTTATGGCATGTTTTGCATGCACATGCATGGATTGGAGTGCATATATCCAAGCTGATCATTGTTTCAATTCTAAAATTATGGATCAACATGCAAGAAGTACACTTTTTGATTGTTTATAGGAAAGATGGTTGCAGGAACTACATGGTTATGCAACGAAGAGATTGTTGCTAGCACTTGTTTTTATGTTTTTGCAGGTTATGGAGTCCATGTATGAGTTTATGGCATGCATGCCATGGGCTTGTCAAGCCCTATGTTGTTGGATGGCATGTGTGCCATTGAGAATGGTTAAATTTTTTTGCGATTCCATTTCTTTGGGAAATGCTGTCAAAAATTTTCCCACCTCATGGTGTTATATATGCACTTGCGTTTAGGTAAGAATGTTATGGCATGGTAACATGCCTTTTCTGCAAACATCAGTATGGTGTTAGCATGCTTGTAAGCATGTATTTGATGGACTTAAGACCATCATAAAAGTAGAGATAATGCAACTTCAATAGTAATAGGATCCCTACACATAATCCTTATGGATTTAGACCATAGGATTGCTAAGGGAAGGAGCTACACCTTCACCATTAGTAATGTGCACAAGCAATCCTATAGGTTTTAGGAAGTTGCATACAAATATGGGAGATACATTTATGATAATCTCCAAAGTAGTGAAGATTTACTTATCTTCACAAGAGTCTCATACTATGATTAGGAGATTATGGGGTATCATGATGAATACCCAAATAGTGATTAACTTCACTCATGCACATCACTTGAGTAAGTAGTGAAGCATTTCTGCTACACTACTAAGGAAACCAATTAGATGGGATCACAGAGATGGGTTTCATGAGACAGCATCAATAGGTGCTTATGTGATTCCAATGATGGTTAGGAAGGCCAGAGGTATGGCAGTAGCTCTCTGATTCCGATCATAGATCCCTTAGTAAGAAATAGTTGGGGTACCCAATACATATATGTATATCAGGATCTATAGAGAGGTACTTAGACCTAGTCTTGGTACTTAGGAACAAGTTGGTTTGGAACAGAAAGGGATATCCATTGTCACATATTGACTAGAACCAAACTAACTAGTTTGAGGACATGGGACTCATTTGAGTCCACCGACGTGACTATAGGATATATGATTCATTAGATTCCACCTATATGTTCCATCAAATATGTATGGAATATATACTCGGTTTAGTGTAGGTATGACACTGTGAATTGGAAGAAGTTTCCACTGGTATGGGACGGTGGAAACGACTTCCCTTTGAGCACTCTTCTTCTATGGCCAGGAAGAAAAGGACTCATCATTCATGGTGTCATGTTTCACTAGATAACAGGAGAGCTATTAGTAGACATCTCCTTAGGATTGGTAGTTATCCTTCATGGTTTAGGGAAGATTTATTCTTCCAGTAGAGAATGTGATAGTTGATTTTATCATTGGTATCACATACTCATTTTGAGCTTTTCAGGAAGGAATTTATTTTCTCCACTCTTCATTACATATACCTTCATTAGTTAGGGGAGATTTGTTCTCCATCTTCATAGGAATATACATAATGAGGTATTATGCATCAGTCATGGAAGAGAGGAGCAAATGAACTCATAATTTTCTCTTTTAAGGAAAGGAGAAAGTGGGAATTAGCTTAGAGATCAAGGAGAGATCTAACTTTAGCTCAGTGGTCTCACTTTAGCTCCTCTTATTTGAGAGAGAAGAATAGAGCATATTTTCCTTTAAACAGAAGAGGTGTTTAGAAAACATCTCTTAGTTTATATTTCAAAAGGAATTCATTTACTCTACTTTTCAATCTAATTTTCCTTCACATGGGAGTTTGATTCTCCATTATTTTGGAATGGAAAATATGGAGAACATATGTGCATGTTATCAATTATGGTTGAGTAGAGCAATTGGACTCAAAAGAATCTCTTTCAAAGGGAAAGGGAAAATGGAATAGGTCCCACTACCAGAGTTCTTTTCCTTAGAAGAGATTACAAAGAGAGACAGAGAGAGAGTTCACTTTCTCATTTTGGCTCTTTAAGATAGAAGTGGCACTCTTCAATCTAAGGCAATAGGGAGATCAATTAATCATGGTGGCTAGATTGAGTCTCACTTGTAGACCCCAGAGAGAAGTGATTATGTTTATTTCCAGTGATGTTCCTTAACTAGATGAGATGATCTAGTTATTGACATTAATGAGACTGGGAATAGAGTTATGACTTATCTCTTTAGGGTTTGTAGGAGATAGGGATATATGTAACTTAATGGGCTACCAAACTCTTAGTTGGTGTTACATCATGAGCATGATGTGTAAACATCAGTTAGGAGGATGGGTACTTAGGGATTATTTGAATCTCAAAGCGAATGCTTTTGCATTCATATGGCAAACTATAGGGAAGAGAATATTTTAGAGTTTGCACTAGTGCCAATAGATGCTCTTCCAATAGAATTTAGTCCAATAGTAAAGGATAACAAACCAAAGACTTCTTGGCTCGTGTGTAGAGATTGCATGTTACTACAAAGAAATTCTTATATATAAGCTAGATGATGTATTTGCATAGTCCAGAAGGTAGTTTAGAATAAACTATTACTTGTGATTACACTCAAGGTTAGCAAGACCTAGAGTGGTATGAGGGAAATCTATCATTTAGTTCTAGATGGGTTTGGAGTCACTGGTTATGGGACCTTGTTCTATATCTCATAGGATTCTATGGTTTATTATCTCCATTATGGTATGGTCAAGCTTATGAGCTTGGCACTTTACACTTGCGTTTTATACTATTACTCCATAGAGGATACATTTTATGGACTTAGGTCATTTTGATGATACTATATGTCATGGGAGTGATAGTTTAGAAGTTGAGTGTACATGGGAGATAGTAGGAACCACTAAGACAGTTTCCCACCTTTGAGATGATCTCATATGAGATCTCTTAAGGGGAAGGATATGGGGAAACAACACACATAGATGACCATTTACATAGAGTACATGGGGTTCAGGGGAGTTCGAGCACCTTCTTCTACCATTATGGACATTTCATCTACATTTTCGAGGATGAAAATGCTTTCAAGGGGAAGGAAATGTCACAATAGTTCATGGAGTGAACCCTCTTAAGAGGAGAGTGCCACATGGCACATATGGGTATCATATACCACATTAGGTAGAAGACAAGAGTAGAGAGTGAGTCAATGATAACTCTCTCGTGAATGAAGAAGCTTCGGACGATGGTGGGGAGGAAGAATGGACGTAATCTCTGTGTGTTGACCTCGAGGGCCGTGCATGGCTTATTTTCGAGCTATGGCAAAAGGATAAGACCTAATACAAGGGTAAGGACATCAATTCAAGGAGAGATAAAGGGTTGATCATTGAGGAGAATGACCATTAGAAGGGGAAGAGAGTCTTGGACTCAAGAAATGATAGGTACCAGATGGTTGAACCACACCATAAGAGGGAGGATTAGTAAGTAATCCTCAACCATTGCTTTTGGGGAGAGTGGTTAGCCCATCATACTTCTAACTGATAGGTCATGAGTTCAAATTGCCTTGTCTTGGATACAACAATTTATTAGTAGATGAGCTCCATTTACCTTTGCCTTTCTGACTAGCTAAGAAAGCCTGATCTACAACACACATAGTTGACTTGTTCTACCTAGGTTGATCTTCCTCTAGGAATATAGGGGCTAACTCATCAAACATTAAGACACGTGGATTGCATGTCATCATCAATTGAACAATATAAGCACAACTGTGATAAGAATTCAAAAGTCCATTAAGAATGGTATGCACAAATGAATATTTGGCAAAATTTCATCAAGCTAGAAAATATAGAAGGGACAAAAGATGCAACAAAGAGTTAGAGTTAGGAATTAGTAACTAGTGTATCAAATCTATACATATTGTAGCCCATTGCCTAAATCCATGAGTGTGGGTTTGTTTGATGTATACTATGCAATATATCACTTTGTTTGGCATCAAGAGTTTGAAGATTTGCTCCTATGTATATATTCTTCTATGTCTGACTGTGTTAATCTATGCATTTATAATAAGTATGGTAGTATATTGATGATATCTTAAAATCAATCTCACTCTACCATTCCTCTATTATTTATGCATTGATGAGATTATATTGTGATAAAGATCTTAACACATATCGGATGAGTACAAACATTTAATTGAAATCACAACCTTAATTTGTTTGGCATGAATATGTTTTTTTGCACATAGCGGCTATCTATAAAAGGAAAATTTTATAGTCAATAACTATTTTTTACGTTAGGATATTGTATAGGAATAGTTGTGTAGGAGCCTTAGAACGTGAGTTCAAAGTAAAGGAAGAAAGCAAGAAGTCTTTAGCATCATATATTTGAATTGGGCTAACTAGGAATGTAATAGTTGCTAGGCAGCACAAATATGCATTACTAATGGCCAAGGTATGTATTTTTATCTAAGGGTAGGGCCATCGAAGCAACCAGTTCATTCTATATCATGAATGCCCTCTTCCTTAACAAGCGACCAACCTCCCAAAGTCCTTTTGCAAGAATATTTGAGTGTGGTTAGATTTGAAGAAGGACCCTTTTCTAGCAAGAACCGATTCATTGGTATGAGGATCAATCCACATCAAGCTCCCTAGGTTGTGTCTTGCATTCCTAAGACCTTTGTTACTACTTTCTACCAAGAATTTAAAGCTTTAGTTGGAAATTATAGCTTTACAATCAAGAAAAAGGTAAGAAGATGTTGGTTAGAAGTGGAACATAGTGGAAAAATCAAAGTTAGATGTTTTGTTCAGACCTAGTAAAACTTCATTCTTTCAAAACAAATTCAAGTGAATTTTAAGATAATCCCCAAAGCCGTGAAATGCTTAGAAGTTTCCATCAAGTTGTTGGAAGCATCCATCCATTTGTGGAAAGACCATCAAGGTTTCTTGAACCTTTACAAACTATCAAGTACTTAGGTAAGTCTCTGAGCGGTACAAAGCACTTTCTAGAGGTGTTATAAACCTACACATAAGTGTTAAGTTGAACCAGTGAGACATGGAAAGCATCATTTTGAGCCAAGTTGACTCAATCGGATAAAATGTTTGCCCTAATTGTATTTCCAATGCATAACAATAAATTTAGATGGAACAAGTAAAGACAATAGGGGTAAGAACATGCTTGCAATATCCGTCTTTTGGACTAGCCCCTAGATAGGACCAAGAATTAGTGACCTGAGTAGGAATGCTTTCTAATCCACCCTAATCATTGTTTGCATACTTTGCATTGGATTCAACTTATATGCTTTCTAATCCACCCTAATCATTGTTTGCATACTTTGCATTGGATTCAACTTATCGACTGCAAAGTAAGATGGTGTATAGTATGATTTGGACAAAGACAATACCACACAAGGATTCCTCTCTTTTCATATTGACTACAAGATATAATTATCTTTTTAATAAAGAGGTAAAATAGAGAGATGATAAATATGCTTCCTAAATCTGATCATGGGCTTGAGGAAATGTTATTATACGGTTCACAGCTTGAAGCATGGTTTTGAGGATGAAAATGTTCTTCAAGGGGGGGTGGTGTCAAATGGATGCGAAGGAGGAAATCTTGGGTTCAATCCCCATGAGTGCATAGTGGAGATTGTTTCACCAAAGACTCTCTAAGGCCTTCTAGAAGCATCCACCTTTATTTAACTTGAGTACACTGAGACACATGACAAACTTAACTCAAGCATACTACGACACATAACATTCTATAATCTATGTAGTCTACAACATTTTTCTAGTTGTGGTTACACCAATGTGTAAATGTGGTTTTGCTATATTGCACTTCAAATGAAAGTGAAATGTAAATAGGCACACTCTTGGGTTTCTTTTTTGTCACTTTTCCAAGCTTGTTGATATCCATGTTGATAGGCCCATTTCTATACCCGTCAGTCGACCCATCGGTAGTTTCGTTAATAGGTTATAAAAAGTGCGAATACACTTAAGATCACAAAGCATTTTTTCCCTTTTTAAAAGGTTCCCCTCTAATTTGTATGAACCCTAATGCACTAATTACCTTTATACATTCCACACTTAGTTATACATGATGTATTGTGCTTCCAACCTTTTCGCTTTTTCTTTCTCATGCTGTTTATGTGCATTCTTGCTACTCAAACTCTAGTAATATATATGTATGCATGAGTGTTTGTATGTATATATATACATATGTATGTGCATGTGTATGTATCATGTATGCATGTATACATGTATGAATTATTTATGTATGGATACATGTATGCATGTATGTATGCATTACATGCATGCACGTATGTGAAGTAAGTATGTGTGTATACATGCATATGTATATGTATGTGTTTATGTATGCATGCATATGTATGTATGTATGCATGCATCTATTCTATGTATCTATGTATGCATGCATGTCTATTCTACTTATGTATATATGCCTATCTATATGATGGTGTAAACAATTGCTCATGTAAGTGTAGTGCAAATGCTTTGTTTGATAACCAAAGGAGCTAATGCTTTGTTTAACCAAAGAACTTAACGTTTTTGATAAGGAGTTCATCGTTAAAACTATTCTTCTACGGACTTGAGCTTTAAAATTTGGATGTACAAAACCCACAAGGTTTGACTTTGCTATTCAAAATTTGGAATGTGGCAATATGATTTTTAGTGCTGATGTGGCCGCCCTTCCGTCGGCAGCCCTTTCATTTAATTTCTATAATTATAATGATCGAGCTCGCAAAAAAAAACTTTATATTTAATCGAAGCTGAGAGCATACAAGTCGCATGTTAAACCTTCAATAAGCTACTGTTAGGAACGTTCTGCAATGGCTGGCGGGAAGAACCGCGATGCAGACGGCAAGCTTGCGAGAAAATTCGTCTCATGTCTGGCAAAGGAGCTTGTTACTGACAGCCAGAGCGGCTACTCTCTTGCTAGCAATCCTTTGGCCATAAATAATGCTTTGGAAAAATCCGTGGAATCTCTTGCACCGGGGAAGTCACGTTCTGCTTTGCAAGACATCCTCAAAGAAGAAACTCGGAGGGAAAAGTTTGTTGCTGCTTTGCAGTGCGAAATTAGAGCTATTTCTGTAAAACAGGAGCTCCATGGGGATGTCATTCTCAGCCCTACAGCATCAGATCATCTCTTTGCGACATTATGTAACTTCATAAAAGGAAAATCATCGCTCTATGCCACTGGTGACCCTGTCTTAAGTCAGGAAGAGATACACCTTGTTCTTTCTCGTGATCCAGCTCCCCATATTCTTTGGGCTATGGCAGCCGTGAGTTTTGTACGTGTTGGCGGCAAAAGTGGTATCACGAAGCCTACGGAGATTCCTTCTGCAGATGATGTGAGTAATCTAGAAGCGTCAGAATCTCCCCTCCCTACCCTATCGTATTCTTTATTTCACTGTCTTAAGCCTTGGATTGCTGGTCGGAATGCATCTATAACCACATCAACCCTTGCTCCTCTCATCCCTCTTATTTTTAATTCCATTGAAAGGACGGGAAAAGATGTTAGTAACTTGAAAATCTTACGAACTCTTACTAAAGAGATTTTGAGCTTTATTGCTGCGGCTAAATACAGAGATAACTTTGTGAAGGGGATGGTCCAAAGGAGTGGAAGACAGTCCATTGCTTATTCAGATTTACTCGATGGATTTCAGTTATTATTTGAAGCATTTGAGATTCAAGGCAATAACATGCAAATCGAGTCATTGTCCACAACAGATAAGCTCAGTCACACGTTTCCATTTGCACCAGATATCATCGGGAAAATCTTAAAGCCTCCAGAGATTTACATTGATCTCTTGGCAGACATTGTGAAGGCAGAGTTTTTGCTGATTTACATGGTTTTGGAAGTATTGTGTCTAAGAAAGAAGCTCAAGGATGCAAAAAAGCTGGATGGTGATGCTTTATGCATTCTCAGTGAACAAGTGGTGAGGATTGCTGTTGTCAGTTTGCCTTCTAGTAAGTTGAATATATTTGTTTCTTGATTTCTGAACAATGTTTGGTCACCTTTTTGTTTTAGGGTTGAAATCTGAAGGACTTTGGTGTATTATTTCTTCTTTATATTTTAACTTTGAGAGCTTGTATGAACTAAGTAGTCTTTGTAGTAACGTGCTCTCTCTTGAGCATTTTATCACTTGTTTTTACTTTGAGCTTTTATGGTCATATGGCCATGAGTTCTAGAACAATAATGAAATTTACATTGGAACGGTCAAGCTCAGTATCAACCGATGGTCATGCTTCCATTCTCGTTTTTAAACTCTTGCAAAGTAAGGATTGCATCAACATGGATTGTACTTGATAGTATCCATGATGACGCTAGCTGTTCTAATTTGTGGCCACTATTTCTAGTTTTTGTGGTTACTATTAAGATCCTATCATTACATCTGAACCTATGAAAGTAAATATACATTTTAAATTATAATGCTGAAGCATATATAATGGTCGTTATTCATATGATGATTTTTATACTATCCGTTATGTAATATGCATATGTAAATACATATGCTATTATGCATTATGTAATATTATCAGTAGTGTAGGGGCCATGAATGATGGTGTATGGGCATGTGACAAATGTTATCATTGGAACCAATATGAGAATCATGGAAGAATTTTTGACGTTCTATATGTTGTCATATATGAGAGAGAAAAGATGTTTATAGCAATATAGGTTGCATGTATTGGCCTAGAGTGCAATCGATAATTGAATGTTTTTCACATAGATGAATGTAGTTGCATCATGTATGTTATTATTGACATAGGACTTGAGAGTGATGGATGGGAAGTCATTGGTACTGACACATGCAAGGATATGTGCACAATGAAGATTGCGTTTATATGGATGTATGTTTTCAATCAATACAAGATTCATGGGAGAGATTTGGGTGTCCTATGCTGATTGATGGTTTCGGTTACTTTCTTTGTTGCCATATGATAAACATAATTGTCTTTTCTTTTTTAGGGATGATGCTTTTATGTATCGTTTGATGCATGAGTGCATGGTGAGTGCACCATAAGTAACACTGGTGCTCATAGTTATTCATGACCATAAATTCTAGTAGCTAATTTTTGGAATTTGATTATGTATCTGAATCTTGTTTTGCAATGGATTGAATTTACAGTCATGTTTGGCGAACCATTTGTGAGTTAGATGTAGAGATCATAGAGAATGTGTCTCTTCCCCACAACCTTAGGACATGGGGATCATAGAGAATGAGTCTCTTCCCCACAATCTCTTCATAGTGACCAAGGGGTGCTAGTCCTTGATGGAAGCCCCAATGCATTTTTAGGGGGAGAGGGAGTTCTCAATTTGCCCTTGATGTAAGCCCCTTCAAGAACATTGATGGAGAATCGAGATGATGTTTGGGAGAACATGTTCGATAGGAGAATTTATAGAAACTTGGTAACATGTAAGAAGTGCCTATGTTGATGGGGATGAGGTGTGAGTGAGCTTGCATGGGCTAGATTTATGGTTATGGGGGTGGCCAATCCAAAGGGCAAGTAGCCCAATAGAGGCAAGCCTTGTGAGCAATGGCTACCTCTAGGGGCAACCATTTATGATTTGAGTCAAAGAAACATTTCAATACCCAAAGCTTCCACACATGGAGGGTGACAAAAACACGGTGATGTACATAGAGCTTAGTGTAGTTGAAATTTTGATGAGCAATTATGTTTAGAATGTGGCTACAATTCAGTCATCCATATTTAGAAGGTGGCCAAATTATAATCCATTGAAATTTGGAAAGTATATCACATATATTGCTTCGAAAATAGGATGTGGTTAAGCTTTTGAGGATGATAATTTTTTGGACTCGAAATAGTAACTCAGTATGATGCTTCCACATGGCATCTCATAATGCTGAGCATGGTTAGATTTTCTAGGCTCATGCTTGGATAAATCCCTTTGTAGGCTCCCCTTGGGTCCCCTTGGGTCTTAACCTCTTTGTAACAATAAGTTTTCGATTTTTTGAAGTGAAAGCTTAAATTTTATAGAAATACCTTTATTTTTCAAAGGATGAAGATTTCTCAAGGTTGACTTTTTTCAAAAAGGAAAATTCAAGCATATGTTAACAGAGGGATTTTTAGAGAAATAAAGTATTTTAAAATTCACACCAAATAATGTGTGAAAGGTGCTTTTGGGACCCATAAAGTTTTCTCTAGATGTTTCTTGTAAAAATCAAGGGTCCCCTCATTTGTATAACTCATTTATGTAAGAGAACCCTTTGGGGACACATCAATTATGGATGAATAACAATTGGACCCTTTGTACAAGGCATGCATAAATATTAAAGATGCATGTGTTGCCATGTCAGTTGAGGCTTGACACATGGTAGATGCATGGGATGAGAACCTTCACTTGGAGGTATCCATTCAAGTGCATGTGGTGCTATGCCTAGTGAGGCTAAGCACATAGCATGTGTAGGTATACTGTCTTTTATATAGGGTTCATATAGTGGAGAGTTAGCATCACTATGGACTCTATTTTTTGACCCTACAAGGGTCATGAGGCCATTGGAGTCTTTGTTGCCGATCACATTATGGTTTGGTCCTTGATTTTTAGTTCCATAGTGAGAGCTGAACTTAGCTTCCTATGTGACGACTTTATAGGTTTTATGCAGTACTAGAGGGTACTTGCGTGAGTCTTTATAACTTAGGAGTCAATCACAATGTAAAAGGATCGGTTTCCCAACTTGTAGTGGAGGAACTGTGAAGGACAACTATCAAGAATAAGGGGGAAAGTGTTACATCACCAAATCCAAAGGACATCAAGCTCGACAGTGGGTGCCTATAGTTAGTGTTCCAAGTGTGGAGTGTCTTTCTATTGTGAACTCAGCCACATCTTTAAAAGAGTCTATAAATTGGACGGTTGGTTTTGTTTGTTATTCATTCCTTGTATGAGGTTCTTGGACTCTTGGCCCTTGGTGGAGTCCTTCACATGCTTATATGGTGTGGGTATGGTGGGTATGGGACACCATGCCCTCGAGGGGATGGTGACCCTCTTGGTTGGTGGCTCCCAAGCTTGGGGGTGGGTCACTCTAGACCCTATGGCGGGAAGATGAGTCTTATGTCTGCATTTTTATTCCTGTGGATATGGCTTGTGTTTTGTCTTGTTTGTAGGGAGGAGCTAAAAAATCGAGGGTAATGATTTGATTGCTAAATTGATTGCTCTGTGTATAGTGCATCATTTTACATGATTCCACTTGGAATCATTAGATCACTAAGCTAATTCGATACCTCCAAAAGGAATTTTTCTAGTTCATACTCTACTGGAAGCACTAAGCATAACAAGCAGTAGGTGTGTGAACAAAAGTAGAAGGTTTTCATTGATCCTTCAACTTGGAAGTAGTCTGTTTTGAAGGAGCCCATTAAGATTAATGGAGCTCTAGACTCAAAAGAATAGTTGCACTATCTATTGTAGAGGCTGAATATCTTTAAGCTAGATAGGCCTCTAAAGAAGCCATACAATTAACATGCCTATGTAGTGAGTTGGGTATGCTTGATAGGGTATTTGTTCTAGGTTGTGATAGCTAAAGTAGTATACATCTGGCTAAGGATCATAGTGCCCAACACGGTTGGAAACGGTCTGTACGGACCGGTATATATATATATATATATATATATATATATATATATATATATATATATATATATATATATATATATATATATATATATATATATATATATATATATATATATATACCGTTTCCAAATTTTTGGAAACTCCGAAACTCCGTTTCCAAAAATACATACACATAGTGCATATACTCATACACACATACATACATGCATTCAACATTGAACACTCATACGCTATTGATTTATTAGATTGATGATTGAACAACTTACAATTTACAAGTTCAACTATGACATAAGTTTAAGTTTCAACTATGCACATAAAACATTTGTCCATACACACACATTGCACACACATGCACTCATACATTTATAAATTATAGTATATACATAATACTTAGTAGTATAAAGTATATACATACACATACATACATGCACTCATACATTTATATTATATACATAATACTTAGTAGTATAAAGTATATACATACACATACATACATGCATTCATACATGTTTAGTATGTACTTGTATCAATGCATGTATGTGTGTGTGTATATATTATATATGTATATGTACATGATGCTACACACATTATATTATACATACATATTACAGATACAATGTATACATATTATTACATACATGATAGATCATACAACACATAATATACATATTACATACATACATCATACATGATACTACACAAGACACAATACATATATCCTACATACATAGTAAATTGTAATACACACATTCGTGCTTAGTCCTATCACTTTGAGCCTAAAGCTCTTGAAGTTTGAGTCTTGGGTGACGGGTCCACCACCTTCCATTGGCACTTGAGATCTCTCTCTCTCTCTCTCTCTCTCTCTCTCTCTCTCTCTATCTCTCCCCTCAAAAAAAAAAAATCTGGAAAAAATCAGCCCAAAAACAATGTTTCCGGGCCGGCCCGTTTCCCAGAAACGGGCGGTCCGTTTCGAGGCCCCAGAAACGGCGTTTCTGGGTACTATGCTAAGGATGCAATGTTTCATGCTTGCACAAAACACATGGATGTGCAATATCACTTCATTAGAGAAGTGCTTGAAGATGGGCTTGATCACGTTAACAAAGATTAATATATCACAAAACATTGTAGATGCTCTCATTGAGTGCCTCTATATATTGAGATGGTAGGGGTAACTTAGCTTAAATGAGCCCCTTTGGCTCTTTATGTGAGAGTTTGTTGGGAGTAAAGGCTCCAAGGACTCTCCTAGTGTACATTTGGGCCCTCTCACATTGCAACTATCTTTGATAGCTTTCTAGACATATTTTAATGTACTTTCTAGTTTAAAAATTGAGACCGTTATAAGCATTTTATTTGCCATTTGGTCACTTAGACCTTTTAAAGGTGTCTTCACTTTAGTTTATGTCTAAGTGCCTAAGAGGCCTCATTTATAAATAAAACTTGTCCAAGTGCCTAAGAGGCTTCATTTATAAATAAAACTTGTCACGAGTCCCGAAAACCCTAGAGTTATGAACTTCAGACTTTGCACACCATCTTCTTCTTCTCTGTTTTCATTTTCTGCACAAATCTAAGTTTCCATAGCCTTCCCTATCTAATCTTCAATACCTAAAGTTTTGGATCTCAACATAGAGATTTGTGGAAGCTCTTGAGTTGCTTGTTTAGGGGATAGCGAAAATGTATGTTTTACTTGAGGACATTCAAATGATGCCCTAGGTTATTTCTATTTTTTGGATATTTGTGGGGTGTTGGTGAGATGGTTAGAGGGTGGGTTTCAGCGGTAGATCTTAGTTGTGGTCTGTCATACTCTCTATTTTATTAACCTGTTAGGAGTCATGCCGCTTTTCCACTTTTTTCATGTATATGAAGCTATACCCTTGAAAAGTGGTGCGAGATCTCAAGGGTTATCTAGGATGTGTATGTAGTTAGTGTTTGCGAGGATTATATTGATAACACTACAATCCACTATTATGCTTATCTTCATTGCATCATTCTCTTTAGTTTCTTTTCTCTTTTGAGCTTTCTCTTTTCCGAAATGTTATTTCTTTACCAGATCTAAAATTTTCTAAATTAATTGATTCTTTCCTCCATTGTCTATCTTCTCTGTCCAGATGTCCAGACCATGTTGAGGTGGTGGCCCAGTGGTTGCAGCATGCATTATTTTATGATTGAGTTTATCCATTATTGCATCTTCAGCTACATATTTTAATAGAATCTCTACCTCGTTTGAGTGGTGTTTGAAGTCTGAAACCTTGACATGTTGAATGATGGCACTCAAATGGAAATGATAATATGACAGGGCTATTGTTTTCCTGAACATGTAACCATATCCCATTGTTTGATCTAGCAGCAAAGTTTTACTTTGTATGCTGTTGTTTGTGGAATGTTCCTCGGATTGGGCACTTCTAATACAGAGTAGATATATGTACAGAGTAGATATATTTCTCACATAACCTGCAGCCTGCTTGTTGAAAACTGACTTTGTACAAAATAAAGTTAGCCAAATATTTCTTGGTGCTAGTTGTTAGCTATGATTATTATCAAGTATAGTGCTTAGCGTTTGCTTTTTATCAATTATTGCTTGCATTTGTCTCACTTTTACCTATATTACTGATAATTTTGGGGTCAGTCAAAATCTTTTCTCTTGTTCTTCAGGTTTGATGCTGGATTTTCTATCCTCTGGGATAGCTTCTTTAAACAAACTTCTGGTATAATATATCCCCATTCATCTTTCCATTCTTTTTTGGGGTCCATGTCAAGAACTGAAGTCTGCTCTTCTGTTTCCTGTTTCTTTTTCTCACTTTATTTGTTTAATTTATTCTAGGATGCCGAGGAAAAGTCAATCGTGTGTGCTGCTATCTTCAGAGCCCTTCTTTTTGACAGCAGTAGTTTTCCAGAAAAGAACAAGTCATCTAATAGCAAAAAGAATGTAGACTGGTTTATTAAAATTCTTGCTGTGGCAAGAAAAGTTGATGATGAAAGAAGGTAAGGCTTTCATAAAGTGAAATAAATCATTTCATGCAAAAGACTAGTGCATTGTTTGAAAATTAGAAATAACTCGCTCTTGTGTCTGAGTCTTTACACTGAATTGTGGACTTGACACATACTTTAATTTTCCTGACGTGTGCTATAATCATATATTTGTTCCATATTTTCTGTACTTTAAACATATGGTGTGGTATGAATGGTAGAGGTTCCTTTCTTTTTAATCTTTAAGCAATATGCCTTTCATACAACTAAAGCCTATGAACATGACATGTAGATGTTTGTAATTAGCTAGACACAAGTCAAGTATCAACTTGGAATGCAATAAGCAAATTCATTCTTAAGGCATATTAATCGTGAACATGGAATACAAGCTATTGGGCAAAGGGCATGCTTTGCAAGCCAGATTCCATACACAACATCCAATCTTACTCTAGACCTTAAAAAGTGAGTCAATCTGAATGCCGGAAATGTGGAGTATGTTTATGGGTCTATCAATTCACTGGTTTTACCCTGTACCAGTATGAATATCATGAAGAACACCATTTGACTAGATTCTCACATTGCTTGTGTAGACTGACTGGTGATATGTTGGTAGTCATTTTGGGAGTGCAGTATGCACATTTCCTGGATACCTCACTAACTAGAAAGACAGCACACAAGCAACTCACTGACACACACATAAACTGCTTTTAGACTACAACATGCACAGATGACTCACTTACACACACACACACACACACACACACACACACACACACACACACACACACACACACACACACACACACACACACACATATATATATATATATATTTTGAGAGAGAGAGAGAGAGAGAGAGAGAGAGAGAGAGAGAGAGAGAGAGAGAGAGAGAGAGAGAGAGAGAGAGAGAGAGAGAGAGAGAGAGAGAGAGAGAGAGAGAGAGAGAGAGAGAGAGAGAGAGAGAGAGAGAGAGAGAGAGAGAGAGAGAGAGAGAGAGAGAGAGAGAGAGACTTTTTAACGTCTATTAGAGGCCAAAATCGGCCTATGAGACAAAACATATACATCAGTATGATCCAATCCATGATCCAATCCACTGTGATCCCAAAACGAAAATAAAGTGTGAGTACCGCAAACGGGTATAAAAGGAGTGGATAGTAACTGGCATCAAGGGTGTGGGGTGCTATGGGTATGCACTCTATATGCTCAATGGGTGAGATACAAATATGATATGCATAGGGAGGGGAGGCTCGATGGTATCACAACCCACTAAATGCCTGGAGTGGGTGTAGGATATAATGCATCAGTGGGAAAGGCATCATGGCGATCCTCAAAATGCTCTGAACGTCCAAATCGATAGGGGTGCGCTGTTGACGTCTCCTTATCTCCATGTCGTGGCGTGCGTGAATCGCCTGAATCTCTCTCTGATGTGGACGAGCTCTCCGGACAAGGGGTCTCGGTCGTCGACGCTGTCGTCTAAGCTCCTCTGCTCTGTGTAATGTGACCCCCCGCATCGAGCTGGGTCCTCGAGTGGATGTGGGTCTGAAAAAATCTGTAATATAAGTCTGAGGGGGGGGGGGGCCAGGTCTGCTTGAGGAGTGATGCACGGCGGTGCTGGAGCTCTACTAGGAAACGACCTAGAGGGCGCTGGTCCTCTGTCCCCAATAAAGCCCTGATCTCTCTGGGCCCCCTGAAGAGCTGTGGGTAGCGGTCTCTGATGTCCTCATATGCCTCGCATCTACATGTGTAGTGCTCCTCGTCCTCCACCTCTTCTCTACATATCCTGCATAATCGCTCATCCCTCGGGGTATGTGTGGCTCGCCCAATCTCAATCTCGAGCTGGTGTGATGATACTCTGAGCTGCCCAATGGCCACTCTCTCAGCTAGTGCCATATATGTATCCATGTATCGTGGTCTCTGAATGAAACCATCCGCTGTCACAGTCAGGAAGTGCTCTCTGTAGTGTTGCCTCTTTGTGGGAAGAGGCTCCCGTGGTGCTATCCATGTCTCCCTGACGTGTATCTGTAGTAGGTCCTGACGGATGATCCTATTCCTCTCCGAACGAGAGAGGGTAATGTGGGGGGAAGAGAGGTCATACTGAAAAGGGGGGAGATCCGTAATGCTCATGCCATGGTATGCTAACAATCGGTAAGTCTGTGCATACCATACTCTCTCATGCCCTGTCTCTCCCAAATGTCTAGAGCTCTCAAATGCAAGCCTGGTGAGTCTGCTGGTGGGGAGCTCTCTGACTCTCAGAATAAGGGTCACCAACTGGAAGAGGGCCTCCACTAGCATCGGTGGTGTGCCAAGCTCAGCTCGTATAATGTCATGTGGAACGGAGGGCTTGCTTCGCAGCAAGCGTGAGATCATGGTGATTTGGGGCCTCTCAATCCGCGTCCACATCGCCTCTGTGATCCCTGGTGCCCATACTGCTGCTGTGTACATCAATGCGGGTGTCACTAGAGTGTCAAAGAGCCACCCCTTAGTCCGGGGCTCCTGAAAATGTGTCCTAAAGCAGCGTCTCTCCAATCCTGCAAGAGCCGCATAGCCTCGCGTCAATCTATCTCTCGCAGCATGTGCCATGGAGAATACCCCTGTGCTGCCCGAGAAGGTGATACCTAGGTAGACGTAGGAGTCCACTACCTCTATCTGTCCTCTAGCCTCTGTGAAAGAGGCGCGATGGCGTACTGTCCTGGAGGTATGGAAGATCATGACCTTGGTCTTGCCAAGGTTCACTGTGAGTCCTCTCTCCATGCAAAAGGTATCGAGCGCCTGTAAATGTGATTGCAACCCCTCCTCTGACTCTGAAAGCAGGACAATGTCATCAGCATATAATAGGATGTGTACTGGCGTACCTCCAAGGTCTCCTCCTCGCCCTCCTGCTCGCTGTATATACTCCGTGAACTCGTCGATGTAGAGACCGAAGAGAGTGGGTGAGAGAGGGCAACCTTGTTTCACACCAATGGTGCTAACAAGGCTGTCTGATAGACCACCGAGGCAGCGTACCCTGCCTGTGACTCGTGCATACAAAGCGTGGATGGCCCATAGCATGTCTGATGGAAGCTGTAAGTTGTAACTCCTTGAGCCTCCGTAGTAGTCTCTCTCGAGGGACCATGTCGAAGGCTTTGCGGAAATCCACGCGGAAATCCACAAAGCAACAGTATAGTCTCTGCTTCCTCGCCTTCGCGCTCTCAATCAAGCAACCAAGCACGAAGATGTGGTCGATGGTGGAGAAAGTTTGGCGGAAGCCTGCCTGGCCGGGTGCTCTGATCCCCGCTGCCTCAGCGTGTGTACTCAGCTCTGCCTCTAGTACTTCCCCATAGATCTTGGCCAGGATATGGCCTATCATAATAGTCCTGTAGTTCCCTGGGTCCATCATATCGCCGGACTTATGGATAGGCGTAATGGTATGCATAGTCCATGAGTCGGGTAATCCCTCAACCAAAGCACGGTTGAAGAGATGGGCGATCAGGTGGGAAACTACATCTGTTGCGTATATAAAGTGCTCTCCCTGTAGCCCCGTGTGGTCTGCTGAACGGCCATGTTGTAGCCTATGGATGGCCTGTCGTACCATGCCTGCCGTGAAGAGGGTGGATATCACCGGACGCGGTGTGGAAGGAATCGGCAATGGTGGCTGTCCTTGGATGTCATATAACCTCTCCTCGAAAGCTCGCCGCTTCCGGCGTGTGAGGGCTCGCATCTGTTGTCGTGCCTCCCTCTCTGTGATGGATCGATACTCTGTGCTCTGAGATGTCGGTATAGTCGCCTACACTCCTCATCGTACCATCTATTCTGGGGTGTATGCCCCAGCCGTGTCGGATGTGCGTGCTGTGGGTGGTGTATGGGAAGCTGAGAGTAGTAGATGTATGGAGGATCGAGGAGAAGTGGGCGGTGAGGGTGTCCAAGGAGGCAGAGGGATCAAGGGAGTAGATGCGCTCTCGAACATGGGAGCTATAGATATGTGCTAGCTCATGTCTAAAGTGAATGGTGGTATGGGCTCGTGGCTGTATGGTGACGGTGTGGGATATGCATGGTGAGCCGCGAATGGGTAGGGCAAGATATGCGTGATCAGCTCCAATCGGTAAGGGTGGGATAGTGAATGAGGTGATGAGATGTATCGCCTCCGGGGGTCTGATAACATAGTCTACCACATTCCCCCCCTGTGGTGTCGTTGGTGGGATGTAGGTGAGGCCGTGCGAGGTGGGCCAGGTCCCCATCTCATTATATATAACGAGACGGTGTGCTTCTCCCATCTGGAGTAGGTGTCGGCTGTATGAGGTGGGTGTGGCGGTGTCGGCTTAGGCTCTGAGTGAAGGCATGTCCTCTATGGTACGAAGCATCTCAGGGTCGTCAACGTCGTAGATATCACATTGGTGGCTCTGAGTGCGGGCATTGAAGTCTCCTACAAGGAAGACTTCACCCATCTCGGTATACTCCATAATCGTGTCACTGAGGCAGTCATATGGCGATGTGGTGTCTGGTCCCTCCCCCCCTGATAGCTTCTCAGGGGAATGTGTGAAGCGCGAACCAATGGGTGCAATATAGCATACGGCGAAGTACGCTGCTCTCTCCTCTGATAGCTGCAAGCGTATCCACATGAAACGTGCCTCTGGGTCTCTGGCTACCACTTGTACCCTGTGCTTTAGCAACTGTCTGTAGAGCACGACTACTCCTGATCCTCGTGTGGTGTGCTGTCTCATCTGGCGGCGGTGAGCTTACTCCCACATATAGCCCTCAATCCTCGGTAGGCTCCTCCCGTGGCTCTCGTGTGTCTCTGTCAAGATCCATTGCAGTTCCAGACTGCAATGTGCACCTCCTGCTTTGCTGTCTCATAGGCCGTGAATCCCTAGTCAATGGGCCGTCCATCAATGATGACTCGACCGTTTCTGTAGAGGGCACGATGTCCCTCTCGTCTTGCCTGGAGGACACGTGGCATGCATGCCCGTATGTGCTCTACCTGCATCCGTGTGAGGTCGTCATCCAAATAGATGGGGGTGCCCGGTGTAGTGCGTAGTACCGCCCGTCGTCTTAGAAAGTCCCTCCTCCCTGCCTCATCTCTGGTAGAGAGAGAGAGAGAGAGAGAGAGAGAGAGAGAGAGAGAGAGAGAGAGAGAGAGAGAGAGAGAGAGAGAGAGAGAGAGAGAGAGAGAGAGAGAGAGAGAGAGAGAGAGAGAGAGAGAGAGAGAGAGAGAGAGAGAGAGAGATTTTACATCTGTGACAGGCCATAAATTGGCCTATGTGACAAAACATAGGATACATGATGCAGATGTATTCTGCTTGTCACAAAGATAAAACAAGATCATAAAAAGCTAATATAATCTAGTCTCAAATATGAGTTGTGAAATATTGAGGGTGATGGAGCCCTATCTAGGGGGGTATATGCATGTCTATATGTTGAGGGTAGTACAAACATGACAATGCTTCTTGCTACTAGCTCCCCCAATGGAGTGGAGGATGCGGTACATAGGTGGAACCGGTGCTAGGGTTGCCCGTATGAAAGCTATAGGGTTTGTTCTCATATGGGCTACTAGCTCCACGGTCACCTGGCACTGTTGGGCTCGTATCTCCTCTATGTGGCGGTGGTGTAGCCTTACTCCTTTGAACCCTGTGACTCGTAGCTCTTCTCACCTCAGCCTGTTGTAGTGTCACTCTTCGCTGGGAATTGGGTTTTGGGAGGGGGGATGTGGTCCTCTAGAAAAAATTAGTGAGTTGTAGCGGTCTCCTCTTCGTTTGTGTAGCGGTGTGTGTCGGTGGTAAAAGTGCATCCCTATGGCTCTTAATCTTTGTTTGGAAATGCCTTGTCTCTCTCTCTCTCTCTCTGATCTCTCGAGAGTCCATAATCTCTCGTAGGGTGGCTTGTCCTCTAAACAAAGTCTCATATCTGTCTCTAATATGAGTGTATTCTCTGCATCAACATGCGAAATGCTCCTCTCTCTCCACCTTCTCTCTACATAGTCCGCATATACGCTCTTCCTTGGGGACCTCATTGTGTCTCCTCCTCTTGTTCTCCATTTTCTGTGATGCCACCCTAGGCTGACCAATCGCCACTTGTGAACTATGTGGCATATAGATGTCCATATAGTGTGGTCTCTGTATGAACATGTCTTGCAAAATGGCTAGAAATTGGTCTCTATAGTTTGACATCCTCCCCTCTAAACTGGATGATCTCCATACCCTCTTGATGTAGAGCCTCCATATATCTTGTCTCAGTACCAAATTCCTCTCGTTGTGAGAAAGGTGATAGTAAGATGAGTCTAACTCATGCTGAAAAAGGTGGCAAATGCTCCATATCTAGCCCATGTGTTGCAAACCAAGTTCTAACTTGTGAGTATCAGGCTCTATCTTGCCGATTCTCATACAAATGTATAGCTGCCTCAAATGCTCTACGAGTGAGTGTCATGGGGTAACTCCCTCACCCTCTAAATGAAGCTCACTGTTTGGAAAAGTGCCTCAAGGACCATGGGTGGTGCAGCGGGCTTTGCTCGGATGATGTCATGTGGCATTGTTTGCTTGCTACGGAACAAGCGTAAGATCATACATACGTGTAGACTCTCAATCTGTGCCCACTAATCGGCCGTCAAACTTGGTGCCCATATCGTCACTGAATACATCAAGGCCGGGGTGAATAGTGTATCAAAAAGCCACCCCTTCGTGCGGGGTTCCTCAAAGTGTGCTTGGTGGCACCTCCGCTCTAGTGTAGCCAAGGCTGCATACCCTCGGGTGAGTCTGTCAATAGCTTCCCACCTCATGGTGAAAGGTCTTCGTAGGCTAGTGAAAGTAACTCCCAAGTAGACGTATGAAGTAACCACCTCGACCTTCCCTCCTCCTATGGTGAAAACGGCTTCGCTCCTCATTGCATTGGATGTGTGAAAAATCATGACCTTGGTCTTGCCAAGGTTCATAGTCAATCTTGTATGTGTACAGAAATCATCCAAAGCTCCGAGGTGGCGTTGAAGTCCCTCAGGTGATTTTGAAATCAAAAAAGTATCATCAACATATAATAGAATGTGAACTGGGGTACCTCCAAGGTCGCTCCCTGCCCCGCCTTCTCGTGAATGTGAACTGGGGTACCTCCAAGGTCGCTCCCTTCCCCGCCTTCTCGTAGTATGTAGTCGAAGATCTCATCAATGTAAAGCCCAAAAAGTGTCGGGAAGAGTGGGCAGCCTTGCTTAACACCAATGGTGCTAGCGACGGGCTTTGATAAACCACTAGGGCATCAGGTTCGACCAAACACCTTCTCGTAGAGGGCGTAGATGGCCCATATCATCTCTGTCCTGATCTCAAGGCTCAATAGGCATTGGAATAGCTTCTTGCTGGGGACCGTATCAAAAGCCTTGCGGAAATCCAGAAAGCAACAATAAAGCCTCTTCTTCCTTGCCTTTGCCCCATCAATGAGACAACACATGATGAAGATATGGTCGATAGTGGAAAAAGCTCGTCTAAACCCGGGCTTGCCTTGTGCTTGGAGGCCCTCAGACTTAGCATATGAGCTAAGCTCTCTTTCTCTCTCTCTCTCTCTCTGTGTATCACCCTCTTGCATACCTTTTCTTTTTTTCATTCAGCATGCTCTTCTTTGCGTTTGATCGGAGACACAAACTATGTACATTGATTTTGTCTCATAGGTCGAGTTCGACCTTCTAATAGACGTTAAAATCTCTTTATTTCTTTCTTTCTTTTCTCTCTCACCCTCTCTCAGAAAGAAGAAAGATTTACAATGTCTATTAGAAGGCCGAACTCGACCTATGAGATAGAATCAATGTACATAGTTTGTGTCTCCGATCAAACGGAAAGACAAAGAGTGCTGAAAATAAAAACTAATGCAAAACTAAGTAAAAAGAAAACTAGGGTCTCCATAAACTTGTGTGGGGAGAGTCTATGAGAAGGGGGGGCAAATGGAGTACTATCACTATGGTAGCCTACATGCAAGAGGGTGATACAAGTATGAGAATGCATTTAAGCGGCACAATACCCCTAACTTGTGCTCATATGTGGATGTAGTAGGTATATAGGTGGAGGCAGAGTCCAGGCTGCCTGAATGATTGCAATGGGATCAAACATCATCTCGGCCCTTCTGTCCTCAATGGCTAGATGGTAACGGGCCTCTATATCCGCAATCGATGACTGTGCAATCCCTGTGTCTGATAGCCTCTAGCGCGGGGTCGTCTCCTAGCATGGTCTTAGCCCATTGAAGGGTCACCCCTCTCTGAGTGACAATAGGTGGGGGAGCCAATGCATGTTGTGGGCATAGTGCAAGAAGAGATTTAAAAACGAGGTTTAAATCAAGATTTAAATCGTTTAAATCGTAGAGGTTTATAAAATCCAAAATAAAAATCGAGGTTTTTATTCACTGTGAGAGATTTTTATTTTTTGAAACATAAAGCTATGCACCAATGCATGTTTAACACCTTTTTGATATACTTGGCATGAATAACATATAAAATCACCTAATAGTCTATAATCCCTAGTGACCACACTATTTTCTACCCATCTAGACTCTGTAAGGCAAGTGGCAAGGGGCATATAGTGTCAAAGTGAAGCTTGAAGAAAGGGGCAAATAGGGAAGGTTGAAGCAAAGGGAAAATAGAGAAGGCTGAATTCCAAAGCAACTTGCAAGGGGCTGATCGTACTCTATTGCCGAGTGCTCTATAGCTCACCTTATGTTCTAACTTCTTTCTAATTCAAGCTCTCAAGATGAGTGTGTAAGAGAAGATCAGAAACTATTAGTGAAGCTGGAAGCAAATTTGAAAATATGTGACCCTAGGTCTTTTGCTAAAAAGGATATTTTTGAAAAAAAAACCTTCATAAAAATCGTTAAAAATCGTTTAAATCGTTCCAACGATTTAAAAAACGATTTTTATTTAAAAATCATCGATTTTTTTGTATTATGGTTGTGGGGCAAAGAAGTCAGTGATATGTGTTTGTCTCCCATCCATTGGAGCTAGTGTGGTGGGCTGGAGAAAGGCATCTATGTGGCTCTATATGTTGAGTTAGAATCGCCCTAACTAACGTTGACCTCTAGAGGCCATAATCTCACGAAGTGTAGGCTGTCCTGTGAATAGAGCCTAGTATCTACTCTTGATATTATCATATGCTTTGCATCGACATACAAAATGTTCCTCATCTTCTATCTCTACTCCACATATATGGCAAATCCTCTCCTCTTTGGGGATGTCTTCTTCTTTGCAAGCCTCAGTCTCTAGTCGGTGTGATGAGACCCTCGGCTGGCCAATCGCTACCTTCAAGCTATGAGGCATGTATGTGTCCATGTAGCGTGGTCTCTAGATGATCCAGTCTCTTGGAAAGTCCAAGAATTGATCTCGATAGTGTGACTATCTGGATCCAAGGTCGGAAGTGAACCACGTTTGACTAGTGTAAAGCTGCCAGAGGTCTTGCCTAGCAAAGTGTTCCTCTCATTGCGTGAGAGGCGAATGTGGGGTGAGTCTAGGTCATAGTGGAAGGGTGGTAGTCTGTCCATATCCAATCCATGTCCATCGAACCATGCCCTAGCTTGAGAATACCAAGCTTTCACATACCTTGAGTCAAAGGCTTGTATTGCCGCCTCAAACGCTCCATTTGAGTCTATCTGCTTGGAGCTCCCTCATCCTCTGAATGAAACATATAGTCTAGAATAGTGCCTCTACCACCATAGGAGGTGTGGCCATCTC
>CM035426.1:92551701-92564201 GCA_020310875.1 Ceratopteris richardii
CTGAAGTGGATGCGTGTAATTGCCTTTCTTTTCTAGCAACTTGAGATTACAATGGCAATACACCAATCTCTCAAGTTGCTCTGAACTCAACCTATTTCTCTTTTTTGTGTGGAATAGAGCCCAAGTGCTCCAATTCCTTTTCGCCGGGCCAGTGCTACAATCTTGTGATAAGACTCTGATAGCAAGCTTTCTCTACATAATACAAAATGCAAAGTTTAATGTTAGTTCAAGTTGTAACTTGTAATTTATAAAATTACAATTTACATAAATGATAATATAAAAGTTAAATATATACCAATAAAGGTGTGCCCAAGCCAAATCTTTCCCACCATGTCACGGGCGCAAGCTGATTCTCCCGTAAGCGTGCTGTGGGGTTCCCAAAATACTTCTCATTCGTACGAAATGCATATCGCTCTTTCTCTAGCTGATCTATCATGTGCACATCATCTCCTGTCCACATTTTCACATATGTGAGCCAATTATCTTCCAATTCATTATCTAAGTATGCCTCCTCATTACGCCATAATGGATGTAGAAGATGTGCAACTGCATGGATTGGTTTATGAAACCAATCCCATCTCCTTCTCACACATTCTAAGAGCTCATTCTTCCTGGAAAAGAAAAACATAAACATCAATCATCAATGTCCATTGTCCATTTAACATTATCATTAATCATGATTTATGAATCATGAACGATGAGTCTTAAAAATAAAAATTCAAGAGAAAAACAAAAAACAAAAATACTTACTCATTCTCCATCAACCCTTCTATCTTCTCAATGCACTCTCCAATACGATCTACGTACTCATATATAAGGCCTAGAGTGCTTCCTTCCATGTCCGTGATCCTTAGCACACTATGAAGAGGCTTCAAAGCATGCATAATAATCTCACCCTTTTTCCAAAACTGCTCATCTCCCATCACTATGTTGGAGAACTGAGTGTACAATGTGTCACCTGACTTTACTTCTTGGATACTATACCATTCCTCTGCAACCACTGTGCGTAGTAGACCCTTTCGAACCCTAAGTACTCGTTCAAGAACAAGAAACATGTAACAAAAACGAGTAGCTGATGGTTTCTGAAATTGCAATGAAGAGTTTGCCCTGAATATATTTAAAACTTTGGGCTTGCTAGTAACAAATCGCACAATGAATTTTGCTTTCTCAAGCACAACTCTCATCCAAGATAACTGCCCAATATCCTCCACATAGTACAAAGTGAGTTTTAAAAACGAGTTTTAAAAACGGGTTTTAAAACGTTTAGTACGTAGGGTACTAAAAAAATGGAAATAAAAAACGAGTATTATATTTTGTCGCAACATTAATTTTTTTTTTTCAAAAAAACCATGAATAATGCATGTCTAGCATTCATTTACATATCTAGTGGTGAAAACACATAAAAAACTTAATCTACAACCTTATAGAACTTAGAAGACAATACTAGAGTAGAATGTAGATATCAATGATAAACCGTGAATGTCAGAACTGATGAGTCATAAGTTACTCAAATCTTATACAAGAATGGTAAAACCATATCATAAGCCTAAATCCAACAAGATACATCCATGATCCATCATCCAACTGATCACTATCACACTATGTCCAAAATATATGAAGCATGCTATACAAACTAAAGTCTAAGATGACTCTGCAATGTCCTCGGTAGAGACATCATCTATGGGCTCATCATCAAATGTGCTAGCCCATGACGATGTACTATCTGAGTCTGTATGTCCAAATGTAGCTGCAATCTGAGCCATCTCTCGTCCCAAGTCATCATCTCCACTAGAAGATGCGGCTGAATCCT
Organism: Ceratopteris richardii; assembly: GCA_020310875.1. Taxonomy (NCBI): domain Eukaryota; kingdom Viridiplantae; phylum Streptophyta; class Polypodiopsida; order Polypodiales; family Pteridaceae; genus Ceratopteris; species Ceratopteris richardii. Next base: position 92,553,512 of record CM035426.1, read on the forward strand.
GCTCCCAATCCTCTCGAACAACTGGATGATCTCTCTGAGTGGTAGAGGATCCACCACCCCTTCCACGACGTGGTCTACCCCTTCTTGAAACATACTTCTGTGGATTCCGGCTAGTGGATGGTAATGATGGATCACCTACATAAACAATGCATATATATGAGAGAAAATCATAGCAATGGGCATACTTGTGTAACATGTTACGTAATACTAAATAGTATTACAAATTTACAATTTACCTACCCCTTCGAGTGCGGCTACGAGTTTGTCGTACAAATCTCTGAGACTCCTCTGCAAGCATAGCAAAGATATCCCTCTCTTCCTGAGGGATTTGAGGAATATCTTTGACTTTACCGATATCAACTAGATCAACATTTACCTGCAAAATTCAGTTTTTTAATCAAAATTCAGTCTAGACTCTAGTCAATAGCTTTAAGCTTTCATGAAACTTCAAATTTAGAACTTACCTGTAGTGGGGCTATGTTGATCCCTTTAGTCTCTAACAACTTGAGGTTACAATGGCAATAAACCAATCTCTCAAGTTGTTGAGGACTCAATCTATTCCTTTTTTTCGTATGGAATAGAGCCCATGTACTCCAGTTCCTCTCTGCAGGACCTGTGCTACAATCTTGCGAAAGAATTCGCAAGGCTAATCTTCGCTATGAATCATGATTCATGAAAAAAAATAATAGATCATCATTCATAAAAAATAGATTCAAATGGATTTTGAAAGACTAAATGGTAAAAATACTTACCAATAGTGGAGTACTCACTCCATATTTCTCCCACCATGTGACTGGAGCAACCTGGTTCTCGCGTAGCCTTGCAGTGGGCTGTTCAAAGTAGCGTTCCATGCTACGGAACTGCAATCTCTCAGTCTCTAACTGTGACAAAATACCAACATCACCGCCGCTCCATCGCATGATGTAGTCAATCCAACTATCCTCTAGCTCAATGTCTGTAAATTGTTCCTCACTTCTCCATAGTGGATGAAGAATATGAGCAACGGCATGGATTGGTTTATGAAACCAATCCCATCTTTTTCTCACAGCATCACATAAAGTGGTCTTCCTATATAAATTATAATAAACAATGAAGTTATAAACATCATACATGTGAATCATGAATGTACTCTATCATATGATGATTGATCAATTGACAAAACTTACTCAATGTCCGAGAGTCCGACAACTTTCTGGATGCTTTCTTGTATACGATCAATGTACTCGTATACAAGACCAAGTGTGCTGCCCTCCATATCTGTGATGCGAAGAACACTGTACACTGGCTGAATGGCAGCTACCAACGTATCTCCCTTCGTCCAAAACTCATCATCTCCCATAATGAGCGCTGAGAACTGTGTGAAGAGAGTGTCTCCTCCTCTGACCTCCTGAATGTTGTACCAATCCTCAGCCACCACCGTACGTAGAAGCCCTTTTCTTACTCTAAGGACTCTATCAAGTACTATATACATGTAACAAAACCGTGTCATAGAGGGTTTCTGGAAATCCAAGGTAGAGTAGAGTGGGCACGAAAGATGTTCAATACTTTGGGCTTAGTAGTGACAAATTTCACAATGAATTTTGCTTTATCAAGGATTGACTTCACCCATGGAAGTGCCCCAATGTCTTCCATAAGCAAATCTAAACTGTGGGATGCACATGGTGTCCATGTAATCTTGGGGTATGCCTCTTCAATCATACGCCCCATCGACACGCAATTGGACCCATTGTCGGTCACAACTTGCACTACATTCTCACTTCCCACATCCTCAATGGCTTTCTTAACATGTGAGAATATGAATTCACCTGTCACTACTGTGCCTGGTGCATGGGCTGGTATAGCACGTAAAAACATTGTGCCTTTGCAAGAGGACACAAGGATGTTATAAACATTCCTTTTACGAATGTCGGACCAGCCATCGCATAGAATAGAGCATCCATATTTCTCCCATACAGATCGTAGGGATAACATTTCAGTCTCTACCAGCTTTGTTTGCCTTGAGAGCTCAGTAGTGCGCAAGGTTTGTCCTGAAGGACCCTCCCAAGCAACACCTATTCTACTAATGGCTTTCATTGCCCTCTTCCATGGAAGAGTATTAGCAACATTAAATGGAATGCCACACTGAATGAAGAGTTTGGTCAACTCTCTAGTGGCCTCTTCCATATGTTGCTTTTGCACTCCAGCCCTTATATTGCCTCTCATGAATATATTACTATCAGGGATCTTAGAATGTGATGGATGACGTGAAAAAGAGGGAGAGGCATCTGTGCGTGGCATTTTACCTGCACTGTGATCATGAACTTGAGGAGACAAGATTTCATCATGAAGAGGCTCATTTCCCGCACCCACAGTGCTCTCAGACGATGGAGGCATAGGTAAATTACCCACCCCTCGGCTCAATTGGAGTTGAGCAGTCAACTCCTCTACGGTTTTTTGAGGTATGGAAGTGCATTTTCCAATGCCTCTTCCTCTCAACCCAAGGAGATGAGCTTTCATGGTGGGGCTATGAATTTTCACATGGTCACGGATGACATCGGGGGCTCTACCCATGGTGAAAGTTGAAACTTGCAAAATGATGAAGGGCTGAAAGCTGAAACTATGTGCAAACTTCAAAGAAGGCAAGATTGAAGAGAGTCTAAACTCTAGAGGGCAACAATACGTGCAAGACAAGAGAAGGCAAGAGAGGGAAAAGAGTCAAGATCACTCAAGCTCTCCACTCACTCCTCCAAGGTGCACTCGGGCTGCAGCTCGCAAAAGTCCCAATAGGGCAGAAATCGACGAAAAGGCGAAAGTAGAACGCGGAGGTTTTTTTCAAAAAAAAAAATAAAAAAATAAAAAACGTATTAGGACGTCCGGAACGTCCGGACGTCCTAAACGTTTTTTAAAAAGCGTAAAAAAACGCGTTTTTTTTAACTATGATACATACATACATACATAAATACATACATGCATACATACATACATACATACATACGTCCGCGCGCGCACACACACACACACTCTCCCTCCCATGCCACACACACCCAGCCCCCCCCCCCCCCCCCCCCCCCCCCCCCCCCGCAAAAAAAAAAAAAAAAAAAACCCTCCTTCCCATGTACCGTATTTGTCTTGTACCGTACCACGTTGCTGCATAGATACACATGCTTTTGTCTGTGTTTATAAATGTCCACAATATATGCATCCACGCATACACATGCATAAGTATGTGTGTATATATGTATGTACTTGGTATGCGTATGGGTGTGTATGTATGCATGCAATGTGTACGTATGTACCATTTATTTGTGGCGTAGTTGGACCATTTGGTCTAGGCAGATTACAAAAGAAAAAACAAAGTTGTCTCGAAATTGTCATTTTACTCTTTAATCAGCCATAAATTGGTATAAATACTTACCTTTAAAATGGTACATTAGAAAGAATGTATGCAACTATGAACAGGATTTTGTGCACGATGTGGGTAATCCTATATGTTTTAGCCGTTCATGAATAGGTCGTTTGATGAAGGATAATTTTTGTTTTTCTGATAGGCTGTACATGAAAGAATAATCTCATCATTGATGATCTGAGCATATAGCTCAGCAATAGTTTTGACTTATGTCATGGAGTAAATGCTGTACTTAAAGTTTTTCATGCATGAAGAAAATGTAACACGTATTAAAGGGAGCTTGCGTTTTGTATCTGCTTTTCTCTTTGCATTAACAACATGATGCCTTGGTGAATCATAGTTGTAGAAAATGGGGAGCTTACAATGTTCTCTGTTTTGTTTGTACAGGATAAAATTGAAAATATTGGACAGCCTGGTTCACTGCTTAAGTATTCCTGCCAAGGTCTTTGACTATGTTGCTTCAGGCAAAGTACAGAAATCTCCATCACACATGGGAACAATGGATGCTCGAACTTTGATTGGTAAGTTTTCTTTAAGTATTGATTCCTTGAAAAAATATATAAAATCCAGGATTTTTTTATAGATTTGTTTTGATCTACATAAATGGTTGTAAAGATCAGGATTTTTTTATAGATTTGTTTTGATCTACATAAATGGTTGTAAAGATCAGGATTTTTATATGCAAATCACTTTTTCTGTGGGGAAGGCAAATTTCAGTTTATCATAGGTGTGTAATGTCTTTATAAAATAGTCATGTTTCTCATGTTCTTAGAGGGTAGGTTTTGATGCTTGATCATTTGACATTATGTGAATGATCATCCTTCTGCATCATTTAAAAGGATTCTTGCATGCAATTTTGATCGGCAAGGAGTGTTTTATGGATTCTTTATATGGGAAATGTTTGCACCATATCCATCAAAACAACAATTAAGATAATGTAATGGGTCACATCTGTTGTGATTTGATTCCTAATAGTTGGTAAATTAAAGAAGAATGGAATGGATTCTTGTTTGTATGTTTTAATGATCTATTGTCCGATGATTTTTTTTCTTGTGTCAATTACTACTTTACTTTAGTGCTATGGAACACAACTTTACTTTGAATAACTTTTCTTGTTTTTATGGCCACTATTTTCCCCCTTTCCACAAATCTCATACATATTTAATGCACGAATGGAAGTTAGAGCAACTACAATTCATGGAAGGTGTTTTCTTAGATAAACAGTGAGCTAACCAATTCATATCTACCACGTGTGTGCACACATATATAGATGTGTGCACTCTGTGTGTGTATTGTATGTATGTATGTATATCTATATCTATATCTATATCTCAATCTTTGTCTATATATCTATCTATCTGAATGTGTGTGTATGTGTGTGTGTGTGTGTGTGTGTGTGTATATATATATATATATATATATATATATATATATATATATATATATAGAGAGAGAGAGAGAGAGAGAGAGAGAGAGAGAGAGAGAGAGAGAGAGAGAGAGAGAGAGAGAGAGAGAGAGAGAGAGAGAGAGAGAGAGAGAGAGAGAGAGAGAGAGAGAGAGAGAGAGAGAGAGAGAGAGAGAGAGAGAGAGAGAGAGAGAGAGAGAGAGAGAGAGAGAGAGAGAGAGAGAGAGAGAGAGAGAGACTTTTTAACCTCTATTAGAGGCCAAAATCGGCCTATGAGACAAAACATATACATCAGTATGATCCAATCCACTGTGATCCCAAAAGGAAAATAAAGTGTGAGTACAAAAAACGGGTATAAAAGGAGTGGACAATAACTAGCATCAAGGGTGTGGGGTGCTATGGGTATGAACTCTATATGCTCAATGGGTGTGATACAAATATGATATGCATAGGGAGGGGAGGCTCGGTGGTATCACAACCCTCTAAATGCCTGGAGTGGGTGTAGGATATAATGCATCGGTGGGTAAAGCATCATGGCGATCCTCAAAATGCTCTGAACGTCCAGATCGACAGGTGTGTGCTGCTGACATCTCCGTATCTCCATGTCATGGCGTGCGTGAATCGCCTGAATCTCTCTCTGGTGTGGACGGGCTCTCCGGAGTGGGGGTCTCGGTCGTCGACGCTGTCGTCTTAGCTCCTCTGCTCTCTGTAATGTGACACCCCGCATCGAGCTGGGTCCTCGAGTGGCTGTGGGTCTGAAAAAATGTGTAATATAAGTCTAAGGGGGAGGCAGGTGTATCTCCATCTGCTGCTGGAGGAGTGATGTACGACGGTGCTTGAGCTCTACTAGGAAACGACCTAGAGGGCGCTGGTCCTATGTCCCCAATAAAGCCCTGATCTCTCTGCCCCCCTTGAAGAGCTGTGGGTAGCGGTCTCTGATGTCCTCATATGCCTGGCATCTACATGTGTAGTGCTCCTCGTCCTCCACCTCCTCTCTACATATCCTTCATAATCTCTCGTCCCTCGGGGTATGTGTCACTCGCCCAACCTCAATCTCGAGCTGGTGTGATGATACTCTGAGCTTCCCAATGGCCACTCTCTCAGCTTGTGCCATGTATGTATCCATGTATCGTGGTCTCTGAATGAAACCATCCGCTGTCACAGTCAGGAAGTGCTCTCTGTAGTGTTGCCTCTTTGTGGGAAGAGGTTCCCGTGGTGCTATCCATGTCTCCCTGACTTGTATCTGTAGTAGGTCCTGACGGATGATCCTATTCCTCTCCGAACGAGAGAGGGTAATGTGGGGGCAAGAGAGGTCATACTGAAAAGGGGGATGATCGGTAATGCTCATGCCATGGTCTGCTAACCATTGGTAAGTCTCTGCATACAATACTCTCTCATGCACTGTCTCTGCTAAATGTCTTGAGCTCTCAAATGCAAGCCTGGTGAGTCGGCTGGTGGGGAGCTCTTTGACCCTCAGAATAAAGGTAACCCTCTGGAAGAGGGCCTCCATTAGCATCGGTGGTGTGCCAAGCTCAGCTCGTATAATGTCATGTGGAACGGAGGGCTTGCTGCGCAGCAAGCATGAGATCATGATGACATGGGGCCTCTCAATCTGCGTCCACATCGCCTCCGTGATCCCAAGTGCCCAAATTGCTGCTGCATACATCAATGCGGGTGTCACTAGAGTATCAAAGAGCCACCCCTTAGTCCGAGGCTCCTGAAAATGTGTCAGAAAGCAACGTCTCTCCAATCCTGCAAGTGCCGCATAGCCTCGCGTCAATCTCTCTCTTGCTGCCTGTGCCATGGAGAATACCCCTGTGCTCCCTGAGAAGGTGACACCTAGGTAGACGTAGGAGTCCACTACCTCTATCTGTCCTCCAGCTGCAGTGAAAGAGGCGCGATGGAGTACTGTCCTGGAGGTATGGAAGATCATGACCTTGTTCTTGCCAAGGTTCACTGTGAGTCCTCTCTCCATGCAGAAGGTATCTAGCGCTTGTAAATGTGATTGCAACCCCTCCTGTGACTCTGAAAGCAAGACAATGTCATCAACATATAATAGGATGTGTACTGGCGTACCTCCGAGGTCTCCTCCTAGCCCTCCTGCTCACTGTATATACTCCGTGATCTCGTCGATGTAGAGACCGAAGAGAGTGGGTGAGAGAGGACAACCTTGTTTCACACCAATGGTGCTAACAAGGCTGTCTGATAAGCCGCCGGGGCAGCGTACCCTGCCTGTGACTCGTGCATACAGAGCATGGATGGCCCATAGCATGTCTGATGGTAGCTGTAACTGCTGGAGCCTCCGTAGTAGTCTCTCTCGAGGAACCATGTCGAAGGCTTTGCAGAAATCCACTAAGCAACAATGTAGTCTTTGCTTCCTCGCCTTCGCGCTCTCAATCAAGCAACGAACCACGAAGATGTGGTCGATGGTGGAGAAAGTGCGGCGGAAGCCTGCCTGGCCGGGTGCTCTGATCCCGGCTTCCTCATCATGTGTACTGAGCTCTGCCTCTAGTACTGCCCCATAGATCTTGGCCAAGATATGGCCTATCATAATAGTCCTGTAGTTCCTTGGATCCATCATATCGCAGGACTTATGGATAGGCGTAATAGTATGCATAGTCCACGAGTCAGGTAATCCCTCAACCAAAGCACGGTTGAAGAGATGGGCGATCAGGTGGGAAACTACATCTTTTGCGTATATAAAGTGCTCGCCCTGTAGCCCGGTGTGGTCTGCTGAACGGCCATGCTGTAGCCTATGGATGGCCTGTCGTACCATGCCTGCCGTGAAGAGGGTGGATATCACAGGACACGGTGTGGGAGGGATCCGCAATGGTGGCTGTCGCCGGACGTCATATAACCTCCGAGCGTAGGTGTGCCAAGTCTGAGGATCTGCTATTGGTGTAGGTGGGTGTGGCTCACGTAGTGCCCTCCACGCGGTGGCACAATCCCTACTCATGAGAAGGTCGAACAACTCTGCCTTCTGTCTCTCCTCGAAAGCTCGTCGCTTCCGGCGTGTGAGGGCTCGCATCTGTCGTCGTGCCTCCCTCTCTGTGATGGATCCCAAGATACTCTGTGCTCTGAGATGTCGGTATAGTCGCCTACACTCCTCATCGTACCATCTATTCTGGGGTGTATGCCCGAACCGTGTCGAATGTGCAATGCTGTGGGTGGTGTATGGGAAGCTGAGAGTAGCGGATGTGTGGAGGATCGAGGAGAAGTGGGCGGTGAGGGTGTCCAATGAGGCAGAGGGATCAAGTGGAGTAGAGGGATCAAGTGGAGTAGATGCGCTCTCCAACATGGGAGCTATAGATATGTGCTAGCTCATGTCTAAAGTGAATGATGGTATGGGCATGTGGCTGTATGGTGACGGAGTGTGATATGCATGGTGAGCCGCGTATGGATAGGGCAAGATATGCGTGGTCAGCTCCAATCGGTATGGGTGGGATAGTGAATGAGGTGATGAGATGCGTCGCCTCCCGGGGTCCGATAACATAATCTACCACACTACCCCCCCTGTGGTGTCGTGGGTGGAATGCAGGTGAGGCCACCCGAGGTGGGCCAGGTCGCCATCCCATTATATATAATGAGACGGTGTGCTGCTCGCATTTGGAGTAGGTGTCTGCCGTATGAGGTGGGTGTGGCGGTGTCGGCTGAGGCTCTGAGTGTAGACATATCCTCTATGGTACGAAGCATCTCAGGGTCCTCAAAGTCGTAGATATCACACTGGTGGCTCTGAGTGCGGGCATTGAAGTCTCCTACAAGGAAGACTTCACCCATCCCGGTATACTCCATAATGGTGTCACTCAGGAAGTCATATGGCGATGTGGTGTCTGTCCCCTCCCCCCCTAAGGGCTGCTCGGGGGAATGTGTGAAGCGCGAGCCGGTGGGTGCAATATAGCATACGGCAAAATACGCCGCTCGCTCCTCTGATAGCTCGAGACGTATCCACATGAAACGTGCCTCTTGGTCTCTGGCTACCACCTCTGCCCTGTGCTGTAGCGATTGTCTGTAGAGCACGACTACTCCTCCTGATCCTCGTGTGGTGTGCTGTCTCATCTGTCGGCGGTGAGCTGACTCCCACATATAGCCCTCAATCCTCGATAGGCTCCTCCCCGGGCTCTCGTGTGTCTCCGTCAAGAAGATCATGTCTTTGTCCTCCATCACCTCCTCAAGGCGTGCTTGATGTGTCCACAAAGATCCATTGCAATTCCAGACTGCAATGTGCACCTCCTTTTGTGCTGTCTCATAGGCCGCGAACCCCTAGTCAATGGGCCGTCCATCAATGATGACATGACCGTCTCTGTATAGGGCACGATGTCCCTCTCGTCGGGCCTGGAGGACACACGGCATGCATGCACGTCTGTGCTCTACCTGCATTCGTGTGAGATCGTCATCTAAATAGATGGGGGTGGCCGGTGTAGTGCGTAGTACCGCCCGTCGTCTGAGGAAGTCTCTTCTCCCGGCCTCATCTGAGAACTGAATGATAAGTGCTCTTCTCCGTGTGGTGTCCCGTCCTGCTCTCCAGGCTCTGGTGAAAGGGAGAGGCTCATCCGCGCGGTATCTAAGTAGTGTGCACAAGCGATGCCCGTCCTTCTCTTGTGATCCGTCCGGCCTCTGTGAGGCCGGAGACGCGAACATTGAGCTTGTGAGCCTGTCGCATCCGCTCCTCCTCAATGATGGTGTATACTATGTGGATCTCCTCATGGTGGCTGTTCTTCGTTGCCTCCTTTCGAAGGTTCTTTTTTACAACCTTAACCCATCCATCTTTCTTAGTCTCAAGCTCGCTCTGAACCACCTCCATGCACTCCTTCTTGATAGTCACCCGAATGTCCTCTAGCTGTGGGGCGATCTCCCCCTCCTCGCGTATGCTGTCCAGTTTCGTTCTCATCTTAGTAAGCTCAGTGTGCAACTCCTCCTGGTCTCGTGAGTGTTGCTTGCGGATAGCAAGAAGCTCTTCCCGAAGGGACTCGTTTTCCTTCTCCAAGGTTGCCACCTTGGCTTCGAGGGCGCCAACTTTGCCGGTAACCCCGTTCAGTGCAGAATCTCCTTCTTTCTTTTGTTTTCCTATTAACTCTCGGAGGATATGCTCTAAGGTGGCCAGCTGTCCCTCCAACTTGGGAGCCATGGAGAGAGAGAGAGAGAGAGAGAGAGAGAGAGAGAGAGAGAGAGAGAGAGAGAGAGAGAGAGAGAGAGAGAGAGAGAGAGAGAGAGAGAGAGAGAGAGAGAGAGAGAGGACTGAGCTTAGGGTTGAGGTTGGGATTTAAGTTTTTTGGGGGTTTTGGGTTATGGTTAAGGATAGTTTGAAAGATTAGAGTAGGTATTTGGGTTTGATTTTGGGTTTGTTTGCACTTAGAGTTAGGGTTTCGGTATCTTAGGGTTAAGGTTGGGTTCTGCTAGGGTTTAGGTTTAAGGCGAAGGCGTCTATCCGTCTGTGTCATCATGACTCCTGAACCGTTCCACACCCGTCCTCGGTGTTAGGGTTAGGGTTCGAAGAGCTTCGGGCAGGACAGGTCGCAGATTTTAGGGTTAGGATCCGCAAGGTTTGCAGAGGCTCAGGCATCGGGTAACGGGGCAGAGACAGACTGCGACCGGGGGGGGGGGGGGGGGCAGAGCAGGCAGGCCGCGACGGGGGGGTGCAGAGCAGGTAGGGCGCATGTGGCGGGGAAGGGGGGCAGCGCAGGTGATGGAGCAGCGCAGGGGATTGGGCGGGGAAGGGGCCCGGGGGGCAGTGGAGGGAGGGGAGGGGGGGGGAGGGGGAGAGAGAGAGAGAGAGAGAGAGAGAGAGAGAGAGAGAGAGAGAGAGAGAGAGAGAGAGAGAGAGAGAGAGAGAGAGAGAGAGAGAGAGAGAGAGAGAGAGAGAGAGAGAGAGAGAGAGAGAGAGAGAGAGAGAGAGAGAGAGA
>CM035426.1:92571701-92586701 GCA_020310875.1 Ceratopteris richardii
TATTAAATATTATATATACAGTGTACATACACACACACACACACATATATATATATATATATATGTATATATTTCAAGATAATATAAAGTTCAAACACAACTAGATTTCTAAACTCTAATTTCTACACCATACACCATAACCATCAACAATTTAACATCACCATCCGCTAAACGTTATGAATAATATCACCATCCACTTCAAATATCACTTCCAAAAATTAAAGTTATAACAATAATCACAACCTCAAGAAACAAAGCAATGAGCATAGCATCCACATAACATGTATTAACTAATAACTATGAACCAAAATGTATGTGAATAATACATGTAACATGAAGCATGAAATGTCTCAAGTCAACCATGAATCCTCATACGAATGTCAAAAACATAATGAAGAAAGGACATCTATGATGCCTGAGTCCACTGCACATAATGAGTAATCTATAAAGTATGAACTCTAGATAATAGGATCAATGATCAATCATCAAGCTCCTCATCATCCATCCCCTCCGAAGAAGACAATGATGATGACTCTGATGGAATGTCTCCAATGACAATGACATTCCCATCCTCATCGTACTCTGGCTCGGCAATCGGAGTGAAATCAATGCTATGTGGTGCTATGCCGATATCATCCGCCTCAGGAAGTGGATCTCCTCGTCGTCGAGGGCGCATTTTGCGCCTCCTGCTATACACCGGTGCTGAAGCAACACTCGTGGATGCAATGTCCATCTGAGGCTCAATACCCAATCGACGAGCACGTGCACGTGTCACTCTGCGATCAATACTCTCAAGCTCTAGGTGTAACATGCGATAGATATCCTCCTGCTCGTCTCGAACAACTGCAATCTCGTCCTCTGTCTCCATAGAACTCTCAAAGATGGTAGGAGATACCTATACATTACATAAATGATAAAATAGAAATTTGATAAAATAGAAACTTAAAAGAATGAAGGACAAAAATAAATATATAAAAGAATACCTGTTTTGGTCTATCAGTTTTGGTTTTGAGATCATGCACCAATCTCAAGTTGGCCTTACAAAAGACCAACCTCTCTAATTGTTGTACAGTCAACCTATTCCTCAACTTTGTATGAATGAGAGAATAGGCGCTCCAATTGGGTTCACATGCACTAGAGGAAGCATCCTACACAATTGAAACTATTAAAATCAATAAGTATTGAAACTATTATGATAATATGAATCAATGTTCAATTATCTATAACAAAAAAATACCTGTGATAAGACTCGTAGAGCATGTGGAGCCATTGAAGGGTGACCATAGCCATAGTGTAGCCACCACTCCAACGGCTCAGCAGTCACCTCCTTGCGCATAGATGTAGTACGTGCATATGCAATGCCCACATTCCCCATATAGCCTGTGAAATCTCTATCAAAGAGAAGCTGATCATCAGGGGACATGATGCGTTGCATGTACTCATCCTTCATCTGTCGTAGTTGGCCTTCCGCCCATAAAGCTGGACTCTTGAAACATGGATACAAGAGTGCCGAAAATCCATGTATGGGTCTAGATAGAAAAGACCAACGATAGTCCACTAGTCGTAAAATATCAGATTTCCTACAAAGTAAAATCAATGTCAAATCTGAATTTTTATATAAAAATATTAAGTGAAAGAAACATACATAAATTCCAAACATACATACCTCTCCTGTGAAAGTTCCCTTCCTTGCATGATAGCCTGTCTCATCTGCATAAAGAAATGGTAGACAAGTCCGAGTGTAGAACCCTCTTTGTCCACTATACGGAGCAAGATATAAATGGGCTTCAAAGCAGGCACAAGAGAATCTATGTCCTTCCAAAAGCTCTCATCCAATACTTTCCTTTGCACATAACGTGCAAGCTCTGTCTTAGAGTGTGGTAGGTTTGTCCATCTTCGATCTATGACAGTTACACGCAATGCACCTAAGACTTGTTGAAGCCTACATAACACCACATATATGTAACCGAATCTAGTATCTGCAGGCCGAATCATCTCTATGGTGCTATGAGAGCGGAATATGGATAATGCCAAATGGTTTTTGCGTATAAAACTCACAATGCGTTTGGCATCATTCACAATGGGCTCTATCCAAGGCAGCTTTGCGATATCCTCTAATAGAAGATCTACACAGTGTGCAGCACAAGGTGTCCAAACTATTTTCGGGAACTCATCTTCAATCATTTCTCCCATTCTTTTACAGTTCGATGCATTATCTGTGATAACTTGTACCACATTTTCAGCTCCAACTTCAAGAATGGCGGATTTGATATGTTGAAAGATAAACTCACCCGTAATGCGAACCCCTGCTCTACTAGCATCCACTGCACGGAGGAAATAGGTACCTAGGCAAGATGACACTAGGATGTTTATAATATGGCGTCGACGTGTGTCACTCCATCCATCAGAAATGATGGAACATCCATACATCACCCAGCTTGTTTTAATAGGTTCTAATTGTACCTCAATGCGATCCCTTTCCTCATCCAACATGGTAGTACGCAAATCGCTTGTAGTCAAGTCCATACCAATCATCGCATGGACCGACCTGAGCAATGGCTTTCACCATGCGTCTCCATGCCTCGGTACGTACCACATTGAATGCGAGATTGCATTCAATAACACACCTCCCAATTTGTATCTCTGCAGCCTTTTGTCTCTGCTTTTGTAAGGCCGAGGATATAAATGAGGCACTAACACCTTGCCTAGGACGTTGTGTAGGAGGGGTCAGGGTGGAGTCACCCTCCTCCATACTGGCAACTCTTTGTGATGAAGTCCGACTCCGAGTAGCACTAGTCTCTGAAGAAGGAACCATGTCCTCCATCATCTCGATATCGGCCGCAGCCAAATCACGACGACGTGCAACACGAGCCTCTTGTGCCAAGGAATGCTCACGTATTACGATTTGAGCAACCTCTGGAGGAACTTTATCACAAGCAGAAATGCCCATTCCTCCTAAACCGGACACGTGACGTAAAAGTCTTGTAGTCGTGGTAGAGAAGGACTTTGTGCAATATTTGCACGTCCACTTACGAGTGCCAGAGCCCGAAGTACTTTTAGCATTAGCCAATGAGTGGTTAATAGTATGGGCATCCCACATGGCATTCATGCTTCGAGGCATATTCAATATTGAGGCAAGATATGGATAATGGATTTGAGTCTTGACTCTTGAGCACTTGACTCTTGAGGTGAAGTGATTCTGAGAATTGTCACGAACTTCGGAGTTCAAAGGCTCTATGTAGTAGACTGTAGGACTACCATCTCGATTCTCTCAAGAGTCAAGACTCACGGGCTTTATGAAGTATGATCGACCACGGGCTGATTCGGACTACAGCAGGCTGAGACGGAGACCGGGGTGAAGGCTGAAGCGGGCTGACTCACAGGTGACGGGCTGAAGGGGCTGTAGTCTGAGGCAGGTTGTGAACAAGGCTCACGAGTCACTTCTCTCAAGGGCTGAACTCGACGCTGAACTCGTTGGAACTATTGCTCGACGCTGAACTTGTTGGAACTTGGAAGTTAGGGCTCTTATATCGCTCGAAAAAACTTGGACGAACCGAATGGAAACGGTTCGAACCGAACCGTACGTACCTGAAAGAGTACCGAAAAAATCCGGTACGCGTACCGAATCTACCCTGATGCGTTTGTCATATGATTGAAGTATATACATATTGCATCTAGTCCTCCCACCACCTACTCAGCTCGAAGTCAATCAACCTTCAAAATAACCTATAAAAATATAAAGAAATAAAAATTCATTATTTCGTACCTGTATGCATTTGTCGTATGATTGAAGTATATACACATTGCATCTAGTCCTCCCACCACCTACTCAGCTCGAAGTCAATCAACCTTCAAAATAACCTATAAAAATATAAAGAAATAAAAATTCATTATTATATGCTTGAAAAAATACTAAACAATCGCCTATATGAACTACTAAGAAAGATCATAGTGAAGAAGTCAAGACCTGACAAGGGAAGTAAACCTAAAGTATTGCGGGGAAATATCATAAAAAGTAAAATCATTTTTTACTTGTTTGCATCTTTTTTGTCGTAAGTATCCAAGGATCAAGTGCATAAGTCGATTTCTATCAAAACTTCGCCATCCCTCTCGATGCTATTGTCTCAACAAGTTGATTTCTTTCCTCCCAACATGTCCCTCTTGATGCTATTGTTTTGATGTCAACATCCCAGTTAAGAGAAGGTTCTTGTTCTATCAATACAATACAACTTCCTAAAGAAGATTTATGGATCTGTGAAGTTGTATTGAATCAATACAACAAGAACCTTTTGTTAGCTGATATGCAGCCCTAGATGCCTTTGATCTTCACTTATTAATACCTTCTCAACTCTTGAATTATAATAAAAACATAAAATCTTTTCCAACAATTGCAATAGTTTTTAATTGACAATCATACATACACATATACATGCACATACACAATCATATTAGATTTTCACTTACAATCATATAACATACATGCACATACACATACACATACACATACACATACACATACACATACACATACACATACACATACACATACACATACACATACACATACACATACACATACACATACACATACACATACACATACACATACACATACACATACACATACACATACACATACACATACACACACACACACACACACACACACACACACACACACACATACACACACACACACACATACACACACACACACACATACACACACACATACACATACACATACACATACACATACACATACACATACACATGCACATACACACACACATACACATACACACACACATACACATACACATACACATACACACACACATACACAGACACAAACACATACACAGACACACACACATACACACACACACACACATACACACACATACACATACACATACACATACACATACACATCCACATGCACATGCACACACATACTATTGTGAAGTAAGAATCAATATTGATTTAAACAATCACAATACATTTTTATTCACAATCATACACACACATACACATACTATTGTGAAGTAAGAATCAATGTTGAATCAAACAATCACAATAGATTTCATTCACAATTACACTCAAATACACATACATATACTATTGTGAAGTAAGAATAAATATTGATTCAAACAATCACAATACATGTTTACTTACAATCATACACATACATACATGTACTATTGTGAAGTAAGAATCAATGTTGAGTCAAACAATCACACTAGTTTTTAATTCGCAAACAAAAATATTTTTTTTTATGATTTTAGTACAAAAGTACTTACTATTTATAGCAAGAGTTTATACCTTGTTCTTTCCACGACATTGTAAGTTCGTAAAAAACAAAAAGTAACTCTTATGAAAAATGAGTTGTATTCTTTTATAAAAAATTATTCCATCGAATTTGTTTCGATTGAAATAATATTCGATCGAAGAAATTTCGACCTATAAAATTTTCGATCGAAAGCACATTCGCTCGAAAATTGTCTAATTATTGTGCAAAAAGTATTCGCTCATGTCCGAATAAGCTGACGTGGCACCGAATAATTCGGTCGAATAATGGGGGGTTGCCGTAAAATTCCGTAATTATTCACGACTAAACGAATTGTCGAATAACGAATAATGCAACCTAGATTTTTGCTTTTATGATTTGATGGAAGCAAAAGCTCTATAAAGACCTGCATAGAAGACTCAATACACACTTGTACATCAAGATCCAAGAGCTCTAGGTGATCATTTTGTTTGGAATTCCCTTTGTAAATTACTTTTGTATTATTGAGTTATTTTGGAGTTATTTTGCTCTTTTTGCCACATATTATATATCTTTATTGTCTCTATTTGCCTCTCTCTCTCTCTCTCACTGTAATTGTGGGCCTAAAAACCAACAATTTGTATGAGGGTTAGTTGAGCAATAACACATTTGCTCGAGTATTGTGTCAAGAGATTATTATGGCAACCTCCAATATGGTTCTACACTTCTTATTTCCTTTTATCAATTAGCAAGGTGGTAAGGTTCGTAAGGTTTGTAAGTGGTTAGTCCATCATACTCCTAGCCGGTAGGTCATGAGTTCAAATCCCACAATTGGTATTAGAGCCTAGGAAGTAGGCTTGGGCAAGTGGATGTAAGGTGCGCGCGTCGCTTTCAAAGATGAGCCCAACAAAGATTAGAGTGTATCTCCCAATCTGTAGGTCAGATTTAGACGTGTAAGATACCGTTGGAAAGCTCTCGGAACGAGCTTTCTAATGGAAGTACGAGATTGAGGATCCTAGATACCTAATAGAGGTGAGAACTTGGTTCAAGATACTGAGGTTGAGAACAAGGCGGTCATGAGACTAAGGTTGCGAACAAGGCAAATCCATAGGTGAGTGGCGAAGAAGCGGAAAGGCAAGGTTCAAGAGACCAAGGTTGAGAGCAAGGGTTCAAGAGACCAAGCTTGAGAACAAGAAGGTTCAAGAGACTATGCAAGGGTGAGGACATCAAGGGGAGATCAAGGATTGATTATTGAGGACAATGATCTCTAGAAGGGGAAGAGAGTGTTAGAATCAAGAATGACATGAAGGAGATTGTTGAATCACACCCCAAGAGAGAGGATTAGGAAGTAATCCTCAACCATGGCTTTTGGAGCAAGTGTTTAGCCCATCGTACTCCTAGCCAATAGGTCATGAGTTCAACTCCCTCAATTGGTTTAGGGTTGGCCAAGTTCACATTGAATTTGGCCCAAAAATAAAGAATAAGTGACATAGCCTTTATAAATAGGCCTATACACATGTATACACTATGAAGGGGTCATTTAGGACTTTACCCAACAACCTCTCACTTAAAGGCATAAATGGTGCCTTTAAGCTAAGTGACTCCAACCATCTGTATACATAACTGATGTTTTGCTTTGGGTAAGCGCTAAGTGAGAACATCTGCACCAATGTGATAAGGCCATCCTCAAGCGCTTCTCGAATGAAGTGATATCGCACATCAATATGTTTTGTGCGTGCATTGAACATGGCATTCTTTGCCAAACATATGGCACTCTTACCCGGCAGCACCCTCTACATGGACGAGGACCTCACGCGTATGCAGGTGGCACACCGACGCGCTTGCATGCCACAGATACTCCAGGCACGTCGAGAGGGGAGGAAGGCTTTTTACCGCGATGGTAAGGTCTTCATAGATGGACGCCCTATCAAATAGGGCCATGCGGCCTATGAGACATCACTACACCAAGAGATACCACTCAGAGGGGCAGTGTGGAACTGCAACGGGTCACTCTGGACGCGACCAGACAAAGTCGAGGAGATCCTCGCATCACATGACTTTGCGTGCATCACAGAGACACACGAGAGCCCAGAGAGAGGTCTACCACGCATTGCAGGTTTTCATTGGGAATCTGCATTCAGGACCACGACGAGACAGAGTACAGCACGAGGATCGGGAGGAGTGGCCATCGTATTTCGACAGGAGATACAGAGCCGGATCCATATTATAGGTAGAGATGAGGAGGCACGATACATGTGGGTTCGCATGGAGATAGCACAGGGCAGCTCGATTTACATTGCTATATGCTACTTCCCACCAGGAGGCTCTCGATACACAGGACACGATCTTGGGGGACCAATCCGAGATAGAGACTCGCCATACACAACGCTTTCAGATGAGATACTACATTACAGCACACTAGGTGAAGTCTTCCTTATGGGGGACTTCAATGGCCGCACTCAGTCGCATCAGTGCGAGGCATACGACATGGATCACCCACATCTCATGAGGGCCAGAGACCCGGTTGAGATTAGCACCAGCAGAGTATCGGAAGATACGGGTGAGGACACCACCGGCTATGGCAGACATCTACTCGAGCTAGGCAGCCGACATCATCTCGTTATATATAACGGGATGAATCATTGGCCAGGTTCAGGCGGACTTACTTGCTTCCCTAACGGGGGAGGTGAGAGCACAGTCGACTACATTTTGGGTACTACCTCTGGAGCTTCACTCATCCAGGCAGACTTACTTGCTTCCCTCACGGGGGAGGTGAGAGCACAGTCGACTACATTTTGGGTACTACCTCTGGAGCTTCACTCATCCCTTCACTTAGTATTGGACGACGCCCACTCGGTGCTTACCACACATTTATCACATTCACACTCTCATCTCCGATTCCATTAGACCCTCCCTCACCCACTGAGATACATACCACGATACACTTCACACACGAGCTCTCACACGTTTATGCACACCATTTACACACCCGCCTACTCTCCCTCGATCCATTCTCACCTTTGGACACACTTACATCACATATCACCTCCATCCTACAGGACTCAGCTCTCCGAAGCTTCCCACACCGCACACATATGCACCCTCCACGCACAGGATCCATGCCCCAGAACCGTTGGTATGATGCAGATTGTCGTGAGCTTCGTAAACACCTACGGATTTTAGAGCATAAAGGAGATATTACACACACACAGGCACATCGTCGCATGCAGAGCCTTACTCGCCGCAAACGACGAGATTGGGAGGAGAGATAGTATTGGGATATTTACCATTTGCTCATGAGTCGAGACAGTGTAGTGGCATGGCGACATTTGAGAGAGAGGAGACAGCAGACACCTATCCGAGACCAGAGCACTTGGCATAGCTATGCACAGAGCCTATACGAGATCCCTGACCAGCCTCCCATTCCCAGACCGCAGAGCTCACGTCCTACTACCTTTGACTTCTTCACACCCACTATGGTGGGACGCGCTATTGCCCGGCTGCAGCATGGCAGGGCCCATGATCATTTCGGTTTACAGGCAAAGCTTCTCATCTATGGAGGCACGACTCTCGCACCGCTCCTTGCCCATCTCTTCATCCGTGCATTGGTTGAAGGGTTCCCAGACTCATGGACTGAGCACACCATAGCGCCCATTCATAAGTCAGGTGATACTATGGATCCAGCTACATACCGGACGGTCATGGTTTGCCCTATATTGGCCAAGTTATATGGGGCGGTACTAGAGACAGAGTTGAGTACTCTCGCTGAGAGGAAGGGCATCAGGGCTCCAGGACAGGCAGGTTTCAGACGAGATTACTCTACCATTGACCACATCTTCACTCTGAGATGCCTGATCGACGAGGCCAGGGTGAGGAAGAGGAGATTATATTGTTGCTTTGTGGACTTCCGCAAAGCATTTGACACTATTCCTAGGGATCGACTCTTCAGACGACTAGTTGACATCGGAGCTGCGGAGGAGATGATATGGGGGATCTACGCCTTATACGAGAGAGTATCTGGTAGAGTCAGATGTCCAGGGGGCTTATCTGATCCACTTGCTAGCACTATCGGGGTGAAGCAAGGTTACCCTCTCTCACCCACCCTCTTTGGTCTTTACATTGATGAGATAGTGGACTTCATACAGCAGCAGGGGGGAGATGGCATTGAGGTACACGGGTCCACTGTGCATATTCTTTTATACGCTGATGATATTGTATTGGTTTCAGAGTCTGCAGAAGGTCTACAACATCATCTACATGGCCTAGATGACTTTTACAGACACAGAGGGTTATCTGTGAACCTTGGTAAAACCAAGGTCTTGATCTTTCATACATCAGCACAGGTACGCATACATAGTTTGTTCACAGCAGCACGTGGACCGATCGAGGTGGTCGGATCATATGTTTACTTGGGGGTGACATTTACAGCAGCATCAGGGGTCTTCTCTATGGCTCAGGCAGCCCGTGACCGCATCACACGTGGGTACGCAGCACTAGCTTTGATTGAGAGACAGTGCCACCAGGCATATTTTCAGGAGCCCCGCACAAAGGGGTGGCTCTTTGACACTTTGGTTACGCCAGCGCTCATGTATGGGGCAGCCATATGGGGACCAGGATTAGCTACATCAGTATGGACAGCATTAGAGAGGCCACAGATCCTCATGATTGCCAGACTCATCCGCAGCAAACCTTGAGTACCACATGATATCATTAGAGCAGAGCTCGCTGCACCACCGATGCTAGTTGAGGCACTATTCCAGACAGTATGCCTATTACACAGACTTCGGAGCATGGATACAGAGCGCATTGCTTATTGTGCTTTCGAGGCATCACGTGATATGGCATTAGCAGGCGACACCTCCTCATGGTATGCACAGACACGAGACTGGCTTGCCCACCATGGCTTTGACATAGAAAGGTACCACCACTACAGTACGACTCTCGTGCACCCACCTACTCGCTCTCTCATCAAGAGAGGAATAGGATCATTCGTCAGGAGATATGGCATACATACATACAAAGGACATGGGTGAGCCCTAGGGGTACATTGCCACCGAAAATGCTCTACTACCGTGAGCATTTTCTACATATATCGGGCACGGGCTTCATCGAGATTCCGAGATACATGTAGATCTACCTTCCCCACCACCTACGAGTCGTCATTGGGCAGCTCCGGGTTTCATCACATCAACTCGAGATTGAGAGGGGTCGGTCTAGGGGAGTCCCCCTTGAGGAGAGGTGGTGCCCAGTATGCCAGACAGAGGTAGAGAGTGAGGAGCATTTTGTTATCAGATGTCCAGCATACTTAGACCTACGAGCACAGTTCCAGATCGAGGAGTCATTCCAGCTCTGCATGTCTATGGGAGACCAGAGACTCTTTGGACGCTTTCTCACAGAAGCATACGAGAGGCGAGAGCGGTCACTACAGCCCATACATCAGCCACGGGTGAGTACCCAGCAGACCATTACCCAGTTCTTTCAGCGAGTTGAGCTACATCAGAGAGGTCCATCTATAGGGCTCACGCTCCACCAGGCAGCAGCACAGAGAGCACGGCGCCGACCACGCATGGGCGGATATCGTCGACCACGACTATATCAGGAGGATATCTCACGCATCAGGATTGCCTACGACCACATGATGGAGCATATGCGTACCACCACCCCTTGGGTTGTCTTCCTTCTGGAGGCACTCAGACCACCACCGATGTACCACATACTACACCCACCTCCACCCATCACTAGTAGCTAGGGTGTTTTACTCACATTTTGGGATCCCCCATGTATTAGGTGGCCACTATCTGCAGAGTCAGAGCCACGTCTCCCCAGCCTTTTCCAGCCCTATATAGCTTTGTGTAGCGATATACTTTTTTATTTCATTCTATCTTCTACATAGGGTTACTACACTTGTACATGGTTTTTGTCTCATAGGCCAAGTTTGGCCTCCAGAAGACGTTAATATGACTTTCTTTCTCTCTCTCTCTCTCTCTCTCTTTCCATTAGCTCTGCCTCCATGTAAGCCTAGCGCCTCCACTTCTGAGGCACATGCACACCTCCTCTACCCTTCCAACACCATATTCCAACCCTTTCAAAAGTGAGCAACCTTCCACTAGGGAGCTCAAGATGCAGCGAAAAAGTCAGAAAATTGAAAGTCAAAGCCTTCTCAAATTGGTCAAAACGGACAAATTTTGATTAAAATTTTTTATCACACATTTGAGAAAAGCTTAGCAAGAGCTATCCAATCATATATAACTCGTGTATTTGACATGTAGCATGTCAAAAGTGAAAACCCTAATTGCATGTCAAAGTTATAAAGTATAAGTTTAGAGTGATGCATGTGAGAATATGAAGAATATGATCCAATGGTCTAGAACAGAACCCTTAGGCAATAAAAAAAGTGAAAGAAATAATAAAAAACACACTTTCGTAATTCATGTTGCAAATCACAGAGAGGTTTTTTGATTCATTTTTTCTTTTACCATTAGATGATAGCAAAAACTATATAAAGACATGCATAGAACACTCAACAAAATTTAATATTTGATTTTTTGTAAAAAAGTTCAATATTGTGTTTTTGTAATTTATGGGTCACTTTGGGTTTATTTCATTGATATATAAAACAAGTGAAATGTCAGGTCCTTTTTTAGAAGTAAAGAGCCTTTTTGAGATTGAAAGATTCTAAGGGAATGATTTTGACCTTATAAACGAAAATGCAAGGCATTATTTCCCTTAAGGAATGTGAAAATGTCATCGAAGAAATAAAGCTTGAAGACATGACAAAAGTAGTGGATGCCCGTGAATGAGAAATTCATCACATGTATCAAGATTGTTGCATATGCGGACTTGAAGGGGATGATGACAGCTTATGATGTTTGAGAGTGTATGAAGGTCACTTATGAGGGTGGTGCACGTGTAAATGAGGTCCATTTGATGCATAAGCATGTTACTTTGCAACCGGACGAGTCAAAGATTGGTGCTCAGCATGTACCTTTGTTTGTAGCGACCCTCTATCTTCCTTTCTCACCACAAATCTTTTGTCTTGTAGGTAAGTAAATAGTCTATGATTCCAAGCTCTTAGAGCTTGCTTTAGCCCATATAGAGCCCTTCTTAATCTGCAAACATACTTAGGATGTTGTGAGTCTTCAAAACGATTCAAGAAGGCATTCTTGACATCCATTTGATATATCTTCCAATTCTTTGCCGTTGCAGTACTCATAAGCATTCTGATTGTAGGCATCTTTGCTACATGAGAGATGATCCTCATAATGAATACCTTGAGACTTAGCATTGGAGTTCTTTTTTACCTTGTAGATCCATGTAGATCCAATGACCTTCATGGTTGATGTCTTAGGCACTAAGTCCAAGTGTTGTTCTCTTAGAATGCTTCAATCTATTCCTCTATGGCATGCTTCTACTTTGGCTTCTTCTTGGCTTCTTCATATGATGAGGGTTCTTTAGAGCTTCTTCTTTTCCCTTGTAGACCTAATTGTTTGTTGAGATGATTTTGCTACATCTCTTAATTCGTGCACTTTGTCTTTACCTTTGAAGTTCGAAGACTTGATCTCCTTTGTAGGTGTCTTCTGGACATCCTTTGATTCACTTGACTCTTCAAGTGTGTGTGGAGTTTTGCTTGATAGTGTTGGAAAATCATTCTCCAAGTCATAGGGCAAATTGATTTTCTTGCAATCATCTTCAAACGAAGATTTAATTTCATCAAATACACATCACGACTTACTATGAATCCTTTGGTGCTAGGATTATAAAGTCTATAACCCTTTTGCTTTAGGTCATAGCCTATGAACACACATTTCTATGCCTTGGGATCAAGGTTTTAGGTTTTCTTCTGTACATATGCAATGCATCCAAATATCATGTAGTGATCCAAGCTTCATCTTCTCCCATTTCAAGCTTCATAGGGTGTCATTCCTTCCATGGATTTGGAAGGTAGCCTATTGATAAGATAAGTGGCAATGGACCCATAGATAATTGGGTAACTTTTTCTCATTAAGCATTGACCTAGTTGCATCCACAATGGCTCTATTTCTTCTTTTTGCTACACCATTTTGCTCAGGTGTGCGCATGCTGATGCTTGCTAGGATAGGGGGCTTTTCTTGGCAGAGAGGATGGAAGGGAGAGGTAAAAGCAAGTGTCCCCTTTGCGCGGAGACGGAGAGATATGGCTCCCTATCACATGTGATGGTGGAATGTAGAGTGGTGGCAGCTCTTAGGGGGAGATGGTTGGAGTCCCTTATCTCTGGTTTAATTCAGCGGTTGGAGTTTGGCCCCGTGTTTCCTATGGTCGTGACCCTTATCCTCCTTGGAGGGGAGGCTCGCGGAGTTCGCTTGACCCATTGGGTCAAGCCTAATCCGCACGCTAGGGAGGGAGTAGCTAAGTACGTCTTGGTTGCTTCCTTCCTGGGTGAGGCTATTCCCAAGTATATGAGAGCTCTCTTTAATTGACAGATCCTCTGCGGAGGAAGGGAAGTCATTCTCCCGTCCGATCCCTCTTGGTCGCGTTTGGCTCGGCAGAGGGAAATGACGATTTTCGGAGTGTATGTGTGAGAGCTGAGGTACTTCATGTTATGGGAATAGCTTCACCGGTCGCCAGTGATGAGGAGGGAGACTCAAAACTGGTGTGCGGACTCCTCCTGTGAGCCGACGCTCCTTGTGGGTATGGCGTTCCTTTGTCAGGAACATGTCGGGTAGGTAGTTTAGCTTGGTGAGGAATTCGTTCCAAGTCCGCATACTCCAGTGTCATGACCGGGGCATTGGGTATCTCATCGCACTGATCTCTTTGGGTCAGTTGACCACAATCTTTGGGTTGCAAGGTCACGTATAAGTCTTCTTCGGAAGATGAAGCGGCGGATAGATTCTGCCTTCTGAGTGGGTTAGCCTCCTTTGGCCCCCAATCCCCGACTCAGAAAATCAAAAAATCTTTTAATTCCTCTCTTGTAAGAAAGAGCCAAACTTGGGAGAAGTATTCTCAACCTCCATCAAACCTTAGCCTTTTCAATGTTCTACCTGTTTGATTTCTACAAGTACAAGATACTTCTTGAAACAAGAAAATACTTCATCTTTATGTTTCATGAAATACAGTATAGTCCATTTTCTACAATCATTAACGAAGGACACATAATACCTTGACCTTAAGATAGATGGTTCTTTGCTTTGTCCCCAAACATCAATGTGGACAAGCTCCTAGGCGTTTCCATGTATGTATCCCTTTTTTGTGAAAGGTTGCCTTTGTGACTTGCCAAATTGGCATGCAGTGCATTTGTAAATCATATGTTGGTCTACGATATTAGGTAGTCGAGTACACTTTGGTGTGTGTTAATTTGTTTCAAGGTTCGCTTTCTATTGTGAGCTAACATTTTGTGCAAAATTTCTAACTTTGATAGAGTTTGTTTGCCATAATTGAATGTTGCTACGTTCCTTGTGTCTTGGAGTTCAAAGTTGAATAGTGTATCTGTCTTTTCACCTCTGGGAATCTTCTTGAATCCTTGGTATGGATCTTCTACATAGGCTCCATACCTTGTAAATCTCACCTGCAATCCCTTCTCCATAATCTGACCTACATTTATAAGATTCATGGTGATGCTAAGTACATAGACAATTTTGCTCATTAAATTCATGTTACCATTTGATGTTTTCTTATTTCCAATCTTCTGTACAGGGTGCCTTGTGTCATCTCTTGTTTGAACTTCATGCTTGTTCTTGGGGTCTTCCAAATTTGAG
>CM035426.1:92599201-92616701 GCA_020310875.1 Ceratopteris richardii
AGGTCATGATCTTCCACACCTCCCCCATGGTGAGGAATGGAGCAGGATTCAGAGCTGGTGGTGGACAGATTGAGGTGGTCACTTCCTATGTCTATCTCGGAGTCACATTCACGAGCTTGCCTGGCCCCTTCAGCATGAGACAGGCAGCCACCGATAGACTCACACGCGGATATGCAGCTTTAGCCATGTTAGAGCGGAGATGTCACCAAGCACACTTCCAGGAGCCCCGCACGAAGGGCTGGCTATTTGACACACTGGTCAGACCAGCTATGATGTATGCTGCGACGGTTTGGGCCCCAGGTCTCACAGTCACCCAGTGGAGTGCGATCGAGAGGCCACAGGTACGTATGATCTCGCGATTATTTCGTGGGAAACAGTCGGTGCCACATGACATCATCAGGGCAGAGCTAGCTGCACCACCCATGGCAGTAGAGGCACTATTCCAGACTATCCTCTTTATTCAGAGGATTAGGGACCTCCCTACAGATAGACTCACACACAGAGCTCTTGAGGCATCTATACAGATATCAGAGTTAGGATATGAGAGAGCTTGGTACACTCAGGTTAGAGTCTGGTTTGATAGTCATGGACTTGATATGGACAGATTGCCGCCTTTTCAGTATGACCCAGACTCACCTCACATCCACCTCTCTTGTCGTGAGAGGAATGTTGTGCTCAGACAGGATCTCTGGCAGCTCTACATTAGTCAGACATGGCACACACCACACATGGGATCGAGACTATCGCACTATCGAGACCAGTTCATAGACATACTAGCTGACGGTTTCATCCAGCGACCACGCTACATGGATACTCACATGCCTCATAGCTTGAGGGTAGCGATTGGCCAGCTGAGAGTCTCATCACACCGACTCGAGATTGAGACAGGCAGAGCCGCAGACATTCCCAGAGAGAGGAGCGGATATGCAGAGTATGCAGAGTAGAGATGGAGGATGAGGAGCACTTTGTATGCAGATGTAGCGCATATGATGGCATCAGAGGCAGATACGAGACTCTGTTTGCAGGGCAGCCCACCCTCCGAGAGATCATGGACTCTAGAGACCAGCGACAGCTCGGGCGATTCTTACTAGAGATACAGAGTCACAGAGATTCCCTACTCCAGCCTACTGTAGCACTCCATACAGGAGGGTGACAGAGTCAGCTCACTGACTTCTTTATTCCACGACGTGCTGCAGCCCTCCCCCCCTCAGCCCACATACCGAGCGGGGTGACTCTTCAGCAGGCTCAGATATCTCGAGCTAGGAGACGACCCCGTGATATAGGATATCGGGCCCCGAGACTTCACCGACACCAGATTGCGGAGATCCAGGATTGTGACCATCGCGCCATGGAGGAGAGACGATCCCAGATGATGGCCGATCCCGTTGCAGCCATCAGGGTGGCCCTGACTCCACCTTCACCTATGTATCACATATTACATCCCACCCACTAGCACAGGATGGAGCTAGTTAGTCGTTTTAGATGCATTCTCATGGTTGTTGTACTACCCTTTTGCATATAGACTATCATAGATATCGCACTCCATACACCCCCCACCACTTTCATGGGTATCCCCACATGCACACTACGGAGATCTATATCAGCTTAACCAGTTTCTTTTCAGCACTTTTATCTTTTCTGATTGACAGAAGATACACCCATGTACATCGATTTGTCTCATAGGCCGAGTTCGGCCTCCTAATAGACGTAAAAACACTTTCTTTCTTTCTTTCTTTCTCTCTCTCTCTCTCTCTCTATATATATATATATATATATATATATATATATATATATATATATATATATATATATATATATATATGTATATATATATACACACACACACACATATACATACATACATATACATATATGTATATATATGCTTTATCTAGCTGATGTAGAGTTGTGACTTCAGTTGGAGGGACAGCTCTTGGTATTCCAAAATGATGGTGGCCATTTTGAAAAGGATATGGCTTTCTTGAGATCTTCTCGATTGCGGCCAGTATCATGGTGGGAGATGTACGATGCCAGTGCTCCTCAGTTGGTAAGTACTAAGTCATAAGTCTTCAGTGTGACATGTGCTAAATATGTATTATAATTTTTATGTACTAATTATTTTTTGAATTATGTTATATGTAATGCAGAGAGATTTAGCTATTGGTATCTTTTCACAGGACTACAACGTAAGTCATGAAAGGAATTGGAGCACATGGGCCCTCTTCCATACAAAGAAGAACAAACTATTTACTGCGTAGTTGGAGCGGCTAGTTTATTGCCACTGCAACTTGCGTCTCTTGGAGAGCGGAAGCCATAAAGGAGATTTGAGGAAGGCCAACGTGGATATAGAGAAAGTGAGAGATATTCTAGATATTCCTCCAGAGGATCTAGATTCATATATTATGCTATACCATAAGTTGACCTTATATCAACATGATACTAGATCATCTCGTAGACACAGAGGACCTAGCGGTAGTCGTTGCGCATCCAGTAGCAGTAGATCACATACCACTACTACTAGGGATGATGATGATGATGATGAGAGTGATGATTTGTCAT
Source organism: Ceratopteris richardii (assembly GCA_020310875.1). Lineage (NCBI taxonomy): Eukaryota > Viridiplantae > Streptophyta > Polypodiopsida > Polypodiales > Pteridaceae > Ceratopteris > Ceratopteris richardii. The sequence continues at coordinate 92,601,761 of CM035426.1, forward strand.
ATGACACCATGTGAGAGTGACATAGTTTGATTATTGACATTTCAGCCTTTGACATTTCACATTCGACATTTGATATTTCATGATATGTATTTACTATTGTGATGAAAGTGGACACTTGTCATGACTCACTTGTAACTTCATATTTATCACTTGCCACGTATGATTTATGCATTGAGTCATGACTCATATGATTTATCATTTGTCATAGTGATTCTCTATGTTTTTATTTTGATGTATCAATGATGATATGATCATGTGACATGTATGGTGTATCATGATTCATCATTCATGCATGATGTTACATTGGTAAGTGTTATGCTAAGAATCATGATGTTTATTGTTAAAAGCAAGGTGATATGGAACGTTTGGTACGACACGTACGGTACGCGTACGGAACGTGGTGCCGTACCAAACGTCGGGATATGGAACGGTATAGAACGTTATCATTATATATATATATATATATATATATATATATATATATATATATATGTATGTATGTATGTATGTATGTATGTATGTATGTATGTATGTATGTATGTATGTATGTATGTATGTATGTATGTATGTATGTATGTATGTATATGTATATGTATATGTATATGTATATGTATATGTATATGTATATGTATATGTATATGTATATGTATATGTATATGTATATGTATATGTATATGTATATGTATATGTATATGTATATGTATATGTATATGTATATGTATATGTATATGTATATGTATATGTATATGTATATGTATATGTATATGTATATGTATATGTATATGTATATGTATATGTATATGTATATGTATATGTATATGTATATGTATATGTATATGTATATGTATATGTATATGTATATGTATATGTATATGTATATGTATATGTATATGTATATGTATATGTATATGTATATGTATATGTATATGTATATGTATATGTATATGTATATGTATATGTATATGTATATGTATATGTATATGTATATGTATATGTATATGTATATGTATATGTATATGTATATGTATATGTATATATATATATATATATATATATATATATATATATATATATATATATATATATATACACATGACTGAATGCATGTCACACGTGACACGTTGCACGTTGGAGTAACTCACTTCTCAGTAACCACTGTCAGACTTTCCCCGCAACTGTCAACACAACATTGAACATAGTACATACAGAAAATGAAACTTGAATATACATATTACATTATACAACTGTAAACATGTGTCATGGCATTTGCTATCACTCAAGAGTCAAGTCTCATGCAGAAATATTAAAAACTTAATACCCAAAGTTGAAAGTTTCAAGAACAAAAAACAATGCAGTGTCAAGTTAACACTAAATACATATTACACATCAATGATCATACTAAAACGACAAGTGTGAAAGACTGAATATAACATAGGTCAACCATCATATACAATCATCTCCATCCATGCCCTCTAAAACTCGTCCCTCGTCATCAAACTCTAATGCTACAAGCTCTACAGGCATCAATGGCTCCTCATCCTCTAGATCAAGCTCCAAATTGAGTAATGTGTCCGACTCTGTAGGAAGTCCGCGTCCAGGACTAGATGATCCTCGCATGACACGCGCTCGACGTGGTCGTGGTCCTCGAGGTGCTAAGCGTGTCGTAGAAGATGAAGCTCTCTGAGTAGTGGCTCTCGATCTCGATCGAGTGACACGTGTTCCAACACTCTCTAGCTCTCGATGAAGCATCCTATAAATATCATCCTCCTCATCTCGAGAAGGGGGTGCTGGAACAATGTCATCACTCCACACAAAACTGTCAATGTCTGTGCCATCAAGAAATAAACAAAGTCATGAAGGGAACAGCTAGAAAAATAAAAAATATTAAGTAAATAAGCAATGTATATTATCGTGTACCTGCCATAGTCTCCTGAGTAGAGGGACGAAGAAGAGCATCATCTCTCTCAGCCTCTTCCTCACGTCCAGGGAGCACCTTCCCTCTAAACATCTGACCATTCTCTTTAATGATCTGGTCAGCAACCTCTCGTGGAACACATTTGCATGCACCAATCCCATAACCCCCAATGCCTGAGACATGTGCAATGACACGTGTAATAGTGCTAGAGAAACTCTCATTGCAATACTTACACCGCCAACTTTTTGGCCCACCAGCTTGTGGGCCTAAAGATTGCCCAAGCAATATAGCATGAGCCTTCCAATAAGGATGCGGAGGTCTAGGCATGATGAAATAAGTTGGATTCCAAAATCTGGATTCTGCACACACTCAAAAGCCAACAAATTAAAGTGCGTTCTTGAATAAATATTGCATACATTCAACATTATACTACAAACATGTGGATGCAATGTGCATCATGCTGCATGCAACATTGGCACATGCATGTATGACATTTGACATTGATTGCCATGACATACTTGCACATCGCACATGTATGCAACGATGCACAATGCACAATGCACAATGTACATGAGTCATGTATGGATAATGGCATATGCAGTCACCAATGCAGTCACATTGCACATTACTAATTAATATTAAGTAATTACACATGTATGTAATATGTATTAAGTAATTACACATGTATGCACATTGCAGATGTGACATAACTAATCAGTAATTACACATGTATGCAGGCAGCAGTATGCACAATATTAGTAATACATATCTATTATGCAATGGCAATGGGCATCATGGCTTAGGTTTAAAGTTTGGCCTTTTACATAATACACACTCACATACTATAGTACATACGCTCGTGGGTCACGGCAGCTTGCTGCTGGCTAGATAGATAAGTGACGAGTTGATGACGCAGTCACCAGTGGCAAGTAGCACGCGGCAGCTTCCAGCGAGTGGTAACTGGTTGAAGATCCGAGTCCCGACCCCGAGCAAGACAGTAGGCTGAGGATGAGGGCTCAAGTCAAGGCTCAAGAAGCTCAAGGTGAAGCAACAAGCAGGCTGTAGGACCAAGGTCGACGACGCCTTCGAAAGTTCACGCGACCAAAAACGGGCAAAATTTTGAAGCCAATAGTCAAGCAAATTTTTTTGCCGGGAACGCGTTCCGAACGCAATATGGAACGATGTTAAATCTTATCATTTATGATGTATCATTATTCATGTGACATGTTAGATGTTATGTAATATGATCATTGAATGTAACATGTATGATGTTGATAGTTGTGAAATGTTATGATGTTAAATTTTATGAATCATGATGTATCACGATAGAAGTTATAAATTAGAAGTTAGAACTTTCTACTTTCAAATGGTAATATATTATCTAACCCACTCTGAGTAAGACATGTAATGAGTGACCAATCATGAGTCACGACTCATGACTCACACGACCAATTTAGATTGATAATCTCTCTCTCTCTCTCTCTCTCTCTCTCTATATATATATATATATATATATATATATATATATATATATATATATATATATATATATATATATATATATATATATATATATATATATATATATATATATATTGTAATACGTATTTCATGGTATATATAGTCATATCCCACCTTATTATATATGATAGGATCCAAACTACTTAAAAAATACATATATAACTTGTGAAAAATAAATAACTTTATCGCAACGCTTGGGTCCAAACATTGCTCTCGTTGCTAATCCGTTGTTGTTGCCAAAATGTTGCTTTCCACTATGATTGTAGCTTCCATTTAGGTGTGCGCAAGACATGGAAAGGGATGATACATTGGATAAAAAGCTTTGTAATTTATCTAGTTGCCTCCAAGTTTGCTTGTTTTTGCATCTTGTATGTATAGACATTTTTTTTTAAAGATCCCTTTGGTGGAAGGAAATCACTGCCTGGGAGAGGTGTTCTACGTGCTTCCATGTGAGATGTAGACTTCGAATTTAATCCTATGTATGCTGTGGATCCATATTTCGTCTATGCTATATACTTGAATACCATGATAGAAAAGTGACATGATTCTATGCTATATCCTTCACCATGATGATCTTGCAACATTTAAATGCAAATACATATTAACTATAAAAAATTTATTGGCTGAAATATATAATGTGTACGTCACATGTCACATCAACATGTGAGTTGGGACATGTACATTGTATACACAAATTCACAATGCACATACATGAATGTCAAATGATCAATGATTATTGATGATACATGAACATGTAACAAAGTATATGCATGATACACAATGCATATATATTATACATATACATGCACATTGTCAATTTGTCATGCATGAACAATGATAGCATTGAATTGAACAAATGCACTTCATACATGCATATTAATATGTAATATCAAATATGTTATATGTGTAATTTATGTACTATCCTCTAATGATCTATGTATCAAAGTCACCAGGGGACGGGGACGGGTCCCGAGAACGGTGGTGTCCCCAGTACGGGGACGGAGGGTAGGGTGTCCCGGGGACGGATCCCCGGGATGGCATAAAAAAATGCTGATTTTTTCAAAATAATGAGATGAATGTCATGTACAAATAATTCCTCAACATATGAAATGACTAAAAAGAAGAAAAACATAGAAAAAGGTGTTTTTTAAGTATAAACAATGAGCACGTTGAGTCGTTGACAGTTGAATATTCAGAATCTTACAAGTGATAAGTCTCATGTATTTCATCATGTCAAAAGATAGATTCTACATCATCATCATATCAAAAAGATGTTACATCATGAGATAAAAAGATCTTACATCATACGATCGATGGACAAATGTCAAAAAGACTACATATGATGGGAACATAAATGAGAAATGTAAAAGGCTACAACATAAATGTGATGACTATGGAGAATCCAAGTGGGGAGTCACAGTGAGAGACTCATTTTCTGCAACACAATCAGTGGTTGCTTCATCTTCATGTTCTTCATTTACCACTTGGTCCGATCTCTTCTCTACCTCCTATTCTCTGAAAGGATCTCCCTCCATGCATTGTGTCCGTCGAAGCATCCTCAAATTTGCACTGACAAACACAAGATCACTAGCACGTTGCACACCAAGTCTGTTCCTCTTTTTAGAGGCTACATGTCCATACACACTCCATAGTTGCTCAAGGCAACTCGTGTTGCACGCCTGGCTAAGTATCCGAATGGCCAATTGTTGAAGCTCTGGACCATCAAAACCAAAATCCTCCCACCATAGGGAGGCACCAACACGTAGCCTATTCTCTTGGGCATCTGCACATGCATATGAAGCATCTTTCCCTGTTCTATATTTGGATAATTGATCTCTGATAAGCCGCCTAGCTTCACTATCTGGGACAAATCTCTCTAATATGATCCTCCATCCATTAGCTACCTGTGGATCTCCATATTGCTTTTTATCTTGGAATTCTGGATCCAACATGTATGCTGCTGCGTGAAGTGGAGAGTAGTATGCATCCCATCTGCTAACACAAATAGCTGAAAGTTCTTCATACCTATCATTATCATTCACCAATGTTTTGAGTGCTTCAATTGTGCGATCCATAGCTTCATACACTTTACCAATACATGGCTCCATGGAATCCACAATTTTCAATAAGTGCACAAGTGGATGAACAATATCTACGATGTGAGAAATGTTTTCCCACCATGCTGCATCATCAGCTAATCTTCTAAATTGCTTTCCTGCCGAAGTAGAAGCTTCTGGCATCCTCGCGAATTCATCACTCAATAAAAGCCCTCTCAAGACACCACTACATTTTACTACTCGGTGTAACATAGTGAAATTATATGCAAACCTTGTGTCTGAGTACTTGAGCAAAGCAAGAGTAGATCTCTTGCTAAACTCATTCTTCACACGAGTATGGTTGTTGATGAAGCTAACCAATGAATTTGCCTCATTGATTACAGGCAAAATCCAATCCAAATTCCCAATGCCTTTGAGAATATTATTTAAACAATGAGCCATGCAAAAGCAAACAATGATGTGAGGGTACAAATTTTCAATAATTGCACCTGCAGCTCTATTTGCAAGCTCCCCATCTGCTACAATGCAAACCACATTTGATGGCCCCACAATCTCTATGGCACTTGCCTACTCAACAACAAGTACATCAGCTGACTTTCCTGTGTCGGATGCATCATGTGATGAGATGAAGTACATCTCCCCACGAGAATAAGCTACCACTCCATGGATAGAGCGTCGTTGGACATCACTCCATCCATCCACAAGCACGTTCCCATGATTTTTTAATGGTCTCGCATGCGGCTTCCACAAGCTTCTTCTCTTTCTCCAACAAAGTGGTGTGCAAGCTCTCGGAGGATGGACTCACATAGTGTGCTCCATATTCACCAATCTTCTTTACCATATCTTTGAAATATGGTGATCTATGGAAAAGTTAAACAAATAAGATTTATAAGTAATGGCTTATGGCCCATGGGAGTGTCAAAATCTGAAAATCACCAAATATTGAAACAAAATGAAGATTCAATTCTTATCGAGCCGCATTGAAAGCTATGTGGTCATGGTAAAAAAAGCGTGCCACTGCAATGTCCACTGCACCTCTTTCAATACGGGATTCCAATTTTCATGGAGTGTTTGTTGACGTGATGGACGCACATAGGGCATTCCCGACGGTGTAGAGGAAGTAGGAGTAGGATGAGGAGTGGAAGTAGTAGGAGTAGTAGGAGTAGGAGCACGAACCGGAACCGATGAAGATGATGCTCTTGAAGAGGATGGCATAGAAGACCTCACAAGCGATGCCCAGTCGATAGGAGCTTGTGAAGCACGCCGAGCATGAGCTTGAGCATCACTAATAGAAAGTTTTTTGAGTAATTCTTGCTTCTTCTCCGAAGTGATTGCGAAACAAAATCTTACTTCATGTCCACGCTCATGAAGTAAGTGTGCACGCACCTTGTTTGCTGCATCGATTCTCTTGTAGCCACATAGCTTGCAACTCCATGGTCTTGCACCACCACCTTCTCTAGCGGATACGGGAGATTCCACCTCTTCCCACCATGTCCATTTGCTTGTAGCATGCCTCCTCTTGGTGTTTGACCCACTTGTTCGCGATGAAGAAGCCATAGGACAAGAGAATGCTATAAGGAGAGAAGCAAGAAAGAGAAGGGTGAAGAGAGGGTTGAGAAGATAGAGCTCAGCCCTTCTATATCCAAGGGTGAAGATAGCTCCGCTGCGCAAGCCTTCACACACACAAGATGAATGCAATGAAGGAGCTAAGTGAGCTTGTGGCTTAAAGAGCTGAAGAGAGGGGTATTTATGCTTGTAAATGGGCCCAAAAGAGCATTCTAGAAGTTTAGAAACTTCAAAAAATGGTGCCAATCCCTCCTAAAAAAAATCGGAAGCAAATTTTAAACTCAAAATTCAAAAAAACTTCCCCCCAAAACCTGCCCGATCGGCTGCCGTCCCCACACACCTCCTGTCACCGCGTTCCGTCCTCGGGACGCGTCCCCGGGACGCTTGACTTGTATCAGACATGGCAACCGGGACGTCCCCCGTCCCCATATGGCATCCCCACATATGGCGTCAGAGGTCGGCGAGTCGCCAAGAGTGGAGGAGAATTCACAAATCGAAACGTGATTCTGAAATAGATCCACAATGGGCAAATTTTCCCCTTACTTTTTAGCAACGCGAAACACATTTCTCTGCTTTTGGAAATGGCTGTTTCGGAAGTGTTTTGGGACGAGAGAAATGCCGTTTCGTCCTACTGTGCTGATCAACGGCTACTTGACCTCATTCCACCTCTTCACCAAAAGATATGGCATCTTCAAGCTCCACACCATATGAATGTCCACATCGTCAACAAACCCTTGATGATAAATGGAATCCCAAATTGATGGAAGAGGTTGACATGGCACTGGGAAGTGTTTTTTTAATCACGAACACATATCTTTCAATGCAGCCTGGTAAATAGGCATGACTCATATGGCCTAATTGAATTTTCAATTTGCCTACTTATTTGCAATTTGTATAATGTAAATTCTCCTTTTGTTCATAGATCAGTGTACTTCAAGGAGATGATGAAAAAAATAGGGGAATATGGACCACAGTATTTTCCCCCTCGAGACATGTCACATCCCTTGGTGACTATGACTAGTAGTCTCTAAACTTGCAAATAATACATAAATATGATCGGAGAACTTTAGAGCATTGCTCTCAAATGTTTGAGTCAAGACAATTACTTCTCAATTTTGCGTATGAAGAGAAAACCTTCTATTTATGGAGAAGGCACTCAAAAAAATGCTCTGTGCTCCCTGCTTGCTATGAATTGAACAAAATCCTTTTGCACACCTTCTAATAGGAATGTAAGTGAGCTATTTCAAGTTATATCATGAATTTAGAGTGATTAGAGAGTGAGCAATGTACATAAGAACTCACAGTGTGATGTAGACATTTCAAGAAGGAGACAATGCACAATTTTGTTTGTCCATGAGTTATATAATAATAGATAAACTGCTTAAGTTTGTGGTGTCTTTTTTAGAAACATACATAGAGATAGATAGTAATCCATAGATACGAGAGCAATTTCTTTTCGAAATTTTAACAATTTTTTGTTTTTTGTATTTTTTTTCCCTTTTTTCTTTTTTCTTTTCAACAAAGTGTTCATTTTGTCGTTGTTTTTCTTGCATTCAGTGAAGATTGACAAATAGATAAAATTAGTTCAGTGCAGATAAATAATATGTCTTGTATTCTTGAGTCAGAATCCAGATAATGATAGATGTATCAGTTAGGCAGGTGGATACTTTTATAGATACATAGATAGAGATAGGTAGTAGATCATAGATGGATAGAAAGAAATAAAGATAAATAAATAGTTATTAGATAGATAATGGATGGATGGGTAGATAGGTACTAGGTAGGCTAGTAGATAGGTAGATAAATAAATAGCTAGAGGAGCTAGACACGTAAATGTAAATATCAAGATCTATGATTGATTGATGCAAGGTAGATAGATGAATGTCTTTACATATTTTATGTATTTTTGTACCATGGATGTATAAGGGTACTCACCCTCCGTTGTTTATCCTCTAGGCAAAAAGATAAAATATCGAAATCTAGGGATGAACAAGGACCTTGTATTTTATTTGGGTTATTTAAATCTCTATGGTTTAGATGATTCAAATCCCCATTCAAATCTACTTTGTACTATGTTCAGGTTGGCTACTTCAATTGGATGACAAAGGTTTTCAAGCACTCGTAGAAGTTATGAAGATTTCCAGCAGTCAGGATGATGAAAGGACAGGTCTTGAGGAATCAGACGCAGGACAAGCAAAAGAATGTCGGCGGTTGGAAGAGCCTTGTTCTCAAGCTAGGCCTGATGATGATCTCTTCTTCATGGATACTACTGGAGAAAATTATGATTCAGATACTCCTACGTCTGGTGGCCAGAGTAAGAAGTCTAAAAAGAGGAAAGTGAGAGAGGTTCTTTTCCATAGGCAAGGACGTGCTTTCAAGTTTAAAGAGGATCAACAATTGAATGGCGGGAAAAAGACTTCAGGCATTGCCAAAGGGAAAAGTGAGCAAGGAGGAAGCCCTGTATCTTCACATGACACTGAAGATGGGAACATGAGTGAAACCTCCACTGCCTCATCAGATAGCAGATGAAGTGATTGGTTGCTTAGAGGAAATTGAAAGAACAGAACAGAAAGACTGATATTTTGCACACCTGATTGCTAGAGAACAAGGGGTGCATCTTTAAAATGAAGGGATTCAGATTTCCTGTGACCTGCAGAGGAATGGAGCCACTAAATATGATGTGTGTTTGTACTGCTGCCAAGTTTATGAAAATCGGCGTAATGTGTTAGGTACCCTTCTGGACTGCAGGCAGCATCGGCATACATTTCTCTCTTTTAAGAGGGGAAAATTTACAAGGCAAGATCTCCCTTACATGCATATTATGTTAAGGAAGCACTCAGATCTGTTTTGAGATGATGGTGTATGTTCACTTTAATTCTATTTTTGTATATTTGGAACATTTAAAAATATTACATGCGAGCATTTGCCTTATGGGGATAGTCTATGACTGTATGACTGCCTTACAAGTTACATGGAAATATTCCAAGTTTTGTTATGGCTTGTGGTTGTGAAATTATCCAAGGGTGCATAAGTTTAATTGTCTATTCAGTGAAATATATTTGAAATGACATGCCGAGACACATTATGGATTTATGCTTTATCAACTTTGCTAGGAAATCCAATGAGCCAACTATAGGGTAGAAAGTTAAAATTGCATCTACATTGACATAGAAGTCCCTCACAAGCAAAAGAATGCTAATAAAAATGTCATGTTTAATTTGAACTGATGAGATCATGAATGTTATGTTTGAGGACTTCATGGCATAATATTGATGCTGATTTTTCACCAACACGTACATTTTGGAACTTTATTGGTTTAGCATGAGATTGGGGGTACTAGAAATACAGAAAATGAAGTACATGTGCCCAACCAAATATCATCCAACTTGAAACAGCTGTTTCGGGATTATAGCTGATTTGTCCTCAACTGAGCATGTAACTGCATTAGATGGAAATTTTATAGCACTGATTTCTATCTTGAACAAAATGATTAGTGGCGAAACCATCGTAGGTTTTCTTATTTTAGACCAGCCATTGAATTTGAATAGTTCTAGTTCTTAGATATGATTCTACAAGGAATAATCCTTAAGTATGAATCAAATGAATTGAGGTACATACATGAGCTTGAAACATGAGATTGTATCATCATTGTAGGAATTACAGTTGATCTATCATGTCTGTTATGTGTAGTATTGATAGGGAGATGCTGTGAGAGGAGCTTGGGTACAAAATTATTAGCTTCAAGTTCAATTCTAAAGCTTCACATTTCAGTCCAAACCGAGTTTCATATGCTTCTAACAATGTCGAACCTAATCTATTTAAGGGAACTCTGTCATTGATCTTTTACTAGTTCCCATTGTTAAGTCTACTTTTTTTTTGGGGGGGTTCTTTGTGGGAATTCTAGGCTGATTTTGTCTTTTATTATGCATAGACGTGGATATCATCCTAGATTTATTGGCACGTATGCCTCATGACTAATCTTGAGAAGACAAATTTAGAAGGGCCATGCACTCCTAGACACCCAAGTTAGATGCAGTACTGCCACCATTGCTAAATGTATGTGGCTTTTTTCTGGCTGACAAGCATGAAGTTAAGTAGTCAGTAAATGTTCGAAAGAAAGCTTAAAATGGCACATTCAAACTTTTGTAATGTGCACACTCAGTTTTTGTCTTTCGTTGTGCCATCAAAGAGAGGGCATTAATGGTATGTTGCAGAACTTGTGAAGCAAGTGGTTGAATAGAGTTAGGGATCATAATGCTTGAAAAGAGAGTTTAGATACAACTTATGAACAAACATTGAGCATGATGGTCTTTAGAAGTTCATGGAATGAAATAATGGAAATAGATGTGGGTTTCTCTCGTCTATCCAAAGCAATACTATCGAACTACGAGGGACATACATACATACAGTAACGTCGGGAACGTGGTGATCAAGGCTTTCTTCTCTAACTCCTGACATTTCTAAGAATGTCTAATGCGACATTTGCTCTTGCCTGGGCTCCTTATATTGATGGCCATTTCCTAGGGAGCTTTGGAATATACGATGATCCTCTTGATTTAGATAACAATCGGTTGATAAGTGGGCTCAGTTCTAATACTCCCTATCCAGTCCAATGGAAATGGGATTAGTCCTATATATTGGTGGGATTATGAGTTAGCAAGGTTTAATTTCTTGCGTAGTTTTTGACCTCCTTACCCCCTCGAAAATTATGTATGTATGAATGATTGCGACTGAAGGATCACCCTTGGATTTGGGTGTTTAATTGACTTGTGATGGAAATTTCTCGTAGTTAGTATTCATGGAAGAATGGATGCTTTTAAATCGAGTCGTCATGTTTGTAGTTAAGGCATTTAACCATTATGCATGGCTCTCTTAACAAGGGGTGGCTAATCATCTATATGAACACGACCCTGATTCCAATTGATGGGGTTTCTTTAGTTATTGCCTTGTTTGTCATCTCCATGGCTCTGTAGCTTGTCCTCTTGCATGTATCAAGCAGCATACATTGGCATGCTGATCGGAACTGACTTCACTAATTAGTGTCAATTTGAAGGTTCCCAAACTAGATTAGCTATGACTTAGAGCTAGAGTAGTCCTAATTCCAGCAAGAGAACTGTTTTGAACAAGGTCTTCACCCTCGGTTCCTCTCAATGGACCAGACAGTGGCACTGATTTGAATGGTACTACTTTCGGCTTCATTTCCATCCAGGTGGGTATGGTATCCTATTATAACCCCACTCAGAGGTGATGATGATCGATGGGTAATTTAGTGTTTGTGTGGTGATGACATAGCCCATCACACCTCGTGACTTTGTTTTCCTTAATGAAATGGTTTTGAAGATTGTGCTAGTGAGGCAATGGTACGAGACTTTGTGAAGTCATTTTTCTCTTCTGTTGGTGGAGAATCTCGTATGTATTAATGGCAGATTAACTGTCTCATATGATAGGAGGCATCAATTTCATATGCTTCTGCAAGAGTACTACCTGTTATATTGTGGGATCTATGCCTAACTTGGAGCATGAGGCCCACTTCGATTGTCTTGATTCTGGTGGCATAGCATTTGATTGTACAGAAGTTTTGGGGTTCTTTTGGCTAATCTCTGTATGATATAAATATCACTTTGTGCATTTTTGTTCGAGCTAGATGTTCAAGGAATGATTAAGGAAAAATTTATAGATTGATTGTTAATGCAAGTTGTGCTCTTTCTGTTTCTAACTTGTTAAGGATGCAAATTGGGTGAATGCAAAATGTGTTCTTCATGTGTTCCAGAGTACTATGAACTGCACATTACCACCAAGTTATGATTTCTATATGTATGGATGTGAGAAAGGGTTGTTTAGGGTAAGATTGACTAGTTGAGTCCTTTGGCATATTGTTGTGTGAACATCAGATCCAGGCATGTCCTATTGTCGTGTTTTAATTCAATACACCAGTAGTGCTAGCATGCATGTGGAGGCAAGGGTATGCGCCTCTAGGAGGTGGCCATCCTTTTGTATGTTTTTGTTTAAATGGTTTGCGGGTACTCTAGTTTGTTTGTTTGTTTTATTTTGTTTTGTTTGTTTGTTTGTTTGTTTTTTTTTTCTTTTGCCCACGGAGCATTTGATTCCAGTGCTGCTTCAAAATAATATTGTTGGGCAAGAAGTACACCATATTATTGCATCTCGTGCATTGTATGCATGTGGTTTGACTATATTGGTAAAAAGACTATGGGTATGATTGTACAAAGCTTATTCTATTTGGTATCTTGATGCATGCAACTTTTTCCAGCATAGTGTTTGTAGCTTATTGAGTTGGAAACATACTTCTGCATCAACAATAAAGAACAATGGGTGATATCTCAAACATGAACTTGCTATTCATGGGGACCTTTCTAGGCAGATAATGTTTGGATTGAAGGTTGCTGTTGTGTTTACGGTGTATGAACATTGTCAAGGGTGATTGTCGGTTTGGTGTTTTCAAAGTTTATGGTCTATTTCTATTTTGCACACCTGTCAACAGTATGTTTGCATTATTTTGGCGGCAGTGGATCACTTATTCACCTAGTGGAATACTATTGCGAGGACGGTTTGTTTTTCAGGCAAAAATTTCCATGTTATAGAATTAAGAATTTGCTGCTCCTGTAGCAAGTTAATCGGTCTTAAGATAATCAATTAGATACATGTTATATGAACAATTCATGTACTGATTGTTATCGTAGATTGAAACTTTTATTGATATAGGATGGCTGAGTTTGGCGGATTGTGAATCAGGTCCTTTTTGTTGTTTCTGAAGAGATCAATAATATGGGATATATGTTGCAAGGTAGTTTTATGTAGCTCCATGCATAAGATGCTTGAATGTTATGGTTCATCTGAAAATAAGGAACCTAAGATATGCCCATATAAGTGGTGGCAATTTGATGAGCATTTGGAAAGCAACCACCCTCACGCTAATTCTTGGCTATTCAATTCTTGGACATAATAATCAAATGAACCATCAGCTTCATGTGCTGCTTCGAAAAGAGATCTGCTTTTGTGATTTACAATAGATTAATCACACAGTTAGCTTCATTTTTACGGCATGATAGATTAGGAAGGGTATACGATTTTATAGATGTTGGTTGTGGTTGCTTGTAGCTGAACCTCATTTAAGTGGTATGTCGGGTTTTTTTCGGCGTAACCTCGCTACGATCATGGATGGACCTCTTGCAGTCTTTAATGGGAATCTTAGGATTTAACAATTCACCCTTTAATACTTTTGTCAATTCAGTACTTCTCTGTGTAGAGAACTATACGACCTTAAAACTACGGATGTGGAGGAATAGTTTTTGGTAAGTTTTGTAGGAATATAATAAAGTATATCATAATCCAAGCCTAAGATCAGGCTCTAAGTGAGAGCTTGTATGGGTGATTATCTCCAAGGAAATAGTTGAGTAAAAGTAGTACGAGGACTAGCAAAATTGGTATGTTCAATTGACATGTCCTCAATTGACCATTATGGTGCAAAAAAAGTTTCCAAGTTAGCTTAATGGATAACCTTGGAGGACACGTTATAGGGTAGAGTTTGACTTGCATCTGCACAAACCAAACAGATACTTGAAGCGATTATGTTCTGCCACCTAGATGTCATTTTTGTCATGCTAACGTAAAGAGTAATAGTGCACCCGGACACTTATTAAACACCATTTGATTAAGCCTCAATGGCGCTTATCCTTTAGCTAAGATCAAACCTTAGGGGAAATCCCATAATAGACCCTCTTTTAACTAGTCATCTTCTCAATGTTTTTCTTCTCTTGACTGTCTTTCAAACCCATTTGAATGTACCTAATACAAACCCTTGGCCATGAACCTCTTTCTCAAAGGAAAATTCATATAATAAGCTCCTCACGGGCTACAACCATTA
>CM035426.1:92624201-92711701 GCA_020310875.1 Ceratopteris richardii
TTGCTATGCCTGCAAAAATCTAAAATGGTGTCCTCTTTGTCCAAACTTAAGGCACCTAGAAAACATGTCTATGAAGGCTGTATTTTTGACAAAATGTAGCGTTCCTCCTTTCCAAAAGATGGCTTAGTTCGAGCTACTCAGAAATTGCAGCTTGTTCATAGTGATGTCTGTGGTCCTATGCAGGCATCCTCTTTTGGACACTATCTTTACTTCATGACTTTCATTGATGATTTTCCCAGGCATGCATGGGTATATCCATTGAAAGCAAAGTGTGAAGTGTTCATGTGCTTCAAACAGTTTTTGGTTTTGGCTGAAAATCTGTCAGCATGCAAAATAGGAAATGGAGATGGCGAGGTGTATGGTCAAGAGTTAGGCTTTACCACATAGTTTCTGGCTTGAGGCTGTCATGTGTGCAACATATGTACTTTACGAGTGTCCCACTAAAGCATTGCAGTCTATCACTCCATATGAGGCTTGGGATGGTCGCAAGCCATCTGTTGCTCATCTGCGTCTTTTTGGTTGTCTGGCATATGCATTAGTGCCTGAGCAACATTGCAAGAAATTGGACAATAAAGGAGTAAAATGTATTTTGGTTGGGTACAGCTATGAAAGAAAAGGCTATCCTCTATATCATCCACAGACTAAAGGCATTTTGGTTAGGCGTGATGTTGTTTTTGTGGAAGATGCTACTCAGCCTTTACTTTCATGTACGAGGGAGACATCTGTTAGCTCCAAAGACATGCATGACACTTTGTTGCCTCTTTTTATAGGTGGATAGTCTAGTGCTAGTCCTATTGAGGCAACTTCTTTGCCTTTACAAGTTTTATGCGATGATGCAGATCATTCTATTTCTGATGCAAATTTGCATGATGCACTTGTTAATAAGAGAGCTGATATTGATGAGGCAAAAACTATGACAAAATGGCTAGTGCAAACTTTGTGTGATAGCAAATTAGATGCACCTCTATCATGCCGTATGCGTCCAACCTCTAGTAGTGCCTCTTTTGCATCAGATTGCTATGCTATGGATGCCCCTAGTCTCTATGATGAGACTGAGCCCGTTTCGTTTGATGAAGCACAAAATTTTGAACATTGGATGGCTGCAATGCAATCTGAATAGGATGCTATCATGAAAAATGGTACTTGGTCTTTATGTGACTCACCTCCTAGCAAGAAGGCCATTGGCACTAAGTGGGTATACAAGTTGAAGCATAAAACTCATGGAACAGTTCACATGTATAAGGCTAGGCTTGTTGCAAAGGGTTATGCATAAGAAAGAGGCATTGATTTTGATGAAACCTTTGCACCTACATGCCGAATGACTACTGTTCGTAGCATATGTGCACTTGCAACTGATCATGGTTGGAATGTACATCAATTGGACATTAAAACAACATTTTTGAATGGTGACTTGCATGAAGAAGTGTGTGTTTTTCAGCCCCATGGCTTTGTGGAGAAAAGGGCATGAAAACCAGGTGTGCAGGTTAAAGAAGGCATTATATGGTTTAAAGCAAGCACCACGTGCCTGGTATGAAAAGGTACATGCCTATTTGATTGCACATGGTTTTGAGAACAATCCAACTCAAAGCATCTTATATGTTAAGCATGCCAATGATGTGCTTCTGATAAATTTTGTGTATGTTGATGACATGCTGCTCATTTGTCCTCATGAGAAGCATATTGGTGATTTGAAAGCTGATTTGCATGCCTCAATTGAGATGTTTTATTTGGGGCATTTGTATCATTATTTGGGCATAGATGCCCCATTCATTAGATCATGCTCTTTTATGTTGGTCCTCAAGGGCAATATCCAATAGATTATAACTTGAAAATGTTGGGTGTGTGTAGAAGTGCAAGAGACACACAAGGAGCACAAACGCAGCAAGACACACAGAGGAGACGATGGTTGGAATAGCTCTCTCTATTGATCGATCAACTGAACTGAAGTAAGAGATGAATGATATCCCTAAGTACAAAGTACCACCACATATGAGAGTATCAAGTATGTGGTAACATGGGGAAAAAACCTCTAGCCAGCACTAGAGTAAAAAGTGCCCATGTATAGGGAAAAGGTTCACATCAAAGCTACTCGAGGAATACATAAGTGTAACAAACCCCCCTGGAGCGAATGATGTGAACACATACAAGGAGTGACAGATCAGCCCCCACAAGGTAACAAGCCTAAAGCTTTGCGAAAAGCTTCAAACTTTTCCCGTGGAAGAGCTTTGGTGAATATGTCTGCCACATTATCTTGTGTAGGCACATATACCAAATCAATATCTCTTGCATGAAGGCGCTCTCTCAAATAGTGACAATGCACCTCAATATGTTTGGTCCGTGCATGAAACACTGGGTTTCATGCAACAGCCAAAGCACTCTGACTATCAGTGAGAATATGCGTAGGAGCATCAATCTCCATGCAAAGATCCATCAATAGGCATCTCAACCATATACACTCCACTTTCGGAGTGAAAACTACCCTATACTCAGCTTCACAACTCAATGTCGCCACTGTAGGTTGCTTCTTACTCAACCAAGATATGCATGAGTCTCCAAGGAAAAAGCAATTACCACTAGTGGACACGCGAGTATCATAACAACCAGCCCAATCACTATCTCTAAAAGCATGCAAGCATGGCTGAACATCTCTGCCATAAAAGAGACCTAAGCTCAAAGTGCCTCGGAGATATCTAAACACACGTTTCGCCGCTTGCCAATGCTTAGTGCCAGGGCTATGCATGAATCGACTCAACTGGGAAATTGCATACTGTATATCCGGCCTTGTGTTGCATGCATATATAAGACGTCTCACAGCTTGTTGATAAAGAGAAGTGTCAAATGCATCATTGGAATCCTCAACTGAGAACCTGAATCTGGTCTTAATTGGTGTGGAAACTGGCTTACAATCCTCAAAATCAAAACGCTGGTTCAAGCCTCAGTCCTTCTTTGGCATCTGCATAGAAACTTGACATTTCATCAAATACCACATCTCTGCTCACCTTTACCTGTCGTGTGAGTGGGTTATAACATTTATATCCCTTTTGCTCAAGGGAGTATCCAATGAAGACACACTTTTCTGCTTTTGGATCAAGCTTCATCCTCAATTCATCTAGGACATGTACATATGCAATACAACCAAAAACTTTCAAATGTGATAAGTTTGGCTTTTTACATGCAAACTTCTCTTCAAGTGTAACTTGATGTACAACAGCAGTCGGAGTTCTGTTCATGATGTATACAACAGTATGCACAACTTTTGCCCAATAACAATGAGGCATATTCTTCTCAACCATTAAGGCTCTTGCTATTTCCTCTGGTCGTCACCGAAGCGTCTTTTTTCATTGATTTATATAAAGGTTACAACATCAATCAAGGTTACAACATCTACGCAACGACCTTTCGGTTCGTTAAGAGTCAGATTTTACAATTGCCAATCCGGCGGCTTACACTAGTACGCACGATGGACTTGAACCCGCAGGTATACAAAAATATTACGGCTCATCAACTATACCTTCTAGATACATAGTTCTAGCTAACCTGAAAGTCCGGGCAATTTTCTTCTTCAATGACTCTAACATCTGCTTCAAAATTTCTGGTTCTACGAGTTGAGCATCTGTCCGTACTGAACTTAAAGAAATAACTTGGCTTACTAAACTCTCTGCCTGTGTTTGCAAAAAAGCTTCCTGTAAGTAAAATTCATTTGACAGAGCTGCATCACGACTGATTTTCATATCTGCAATCTGCTTATCAACTTGGGATAATCTTTCTTTTTGAACATTCAGTTGATACTCCCTTCTTTCTAACTCTTGATTCTGAAACTGTATGGTTTTGTAATACGCATCGCGCTCTCTTTTTATCGCTGGTATCTCCTTCTGTAGTTGAGCAACTAAATTCATCTGTATTTTAAGATCTGTATTCGATTCAGATAAAAATGCTTCTGTTCGCTGGAGTTCTTCATTAGTCTTTTTAGCCAAATCGACCATCTCTTGTCCTTTCTGTACTGCTTCATTCAGTTGTGCTCTAGTCTCTTCTAAAAGATTGCCTAGAGCTGTGCGTGCATCCTCTTTATCTTGGACTAACTGCTTCAACTGGACTAGTTCTGCATCAGCAACACTTAATAACTCATCTTTTTCTCGGACTTTAGCTAATGCCACAGCTCGTTGACTGATAACTGTTTCCTGTTCGGCAAGTCTGGCCTGTAATTCCTTAATCTGTTCCTTTAAAGCTTGATTTTTTGCTTTGACGGCAACTAGTTCTTCCTGAAGTGGGCTAATGTCTACTTCCAAAACATCAATTCTATGCTGGAAATCATCTCTGATATTATCAGTTACCTCTTTTATTTGTTCTGGTAGTTGCCATGATAATTGGATCAACATTTGACCCATGGATGCTAGTTCATTAAATACAGGGAGCGAAGGAAAGAGGAGGGAAGGACGTGGTTGAGATGAAGAAGTGGTGAGGAGCTGATGGGAATTTGGTGGAGAATAGTTCGGTGAAGAAGATGAGGAATCAGGTGCGTCAGGTACAATGGGTGGAATGGGAATATGGGGTTTAATTGGAGGCACATGTGGAGGAGTGAGAAGAACAGTGTTAGTTTCTAATACCTTTTCGGTGGTTTGTTGCGTAGTGTCATCAGGGTTGGCAACTGTAGACTCCACTGCGTTAATCAGTTCTTCAAAAATTTCTTTAATAATAGGTTGCCCATCTTCTTGCTTTTCCTGTTCAGATTGTTGCTGGGATTCTTCTTTAGAGGAGTTGGCTGCAAAATCGGCAGTATCATCATGCTCTTGTTGCTGATTTGGAGAGGACTGCGCTAATGAATCCTGGTGCATTCATGTTGCTGTGTCATGGAAAGTCTCTTCTTCATGTTCTTCTTCTTGATTGTTGTCTGCTTCTTTACTTGCGGCCGAACCCTGTACTTGACTGTCAGATGAACTGATTCTCATGCATTTTCGGGGGAGGAGCTGGAATATTTCTTCATCATCTTCTTCATCATCTTCCAAGACTTGCGCTGATTCTTCATGATAGAGAACTGGACATCTGGGTGGTGGTTGTGCTGCTTGTATGGCCGGAAACAGGAAACTTAGTATGTGGGGGAGACGGGAACGCGGCATATCTCCTTTGTTGACCTGTTTAATTACCGAAACGCATTCTCTATGAATGCGATGAAAATAGTATGAGGCAAAGTTAACAGGCTCCCTGACAGCCAAATCCATTGCTGAATAGAATGGGCGAGATATCCCATATGTACGTTTTTGCAGGTTCAAGATGGAGACTAAGAACTGTAAGGCTGTTCTTTCAGGCTCAGAACGACAGAGAATAGCATATTCATTAGAAGAATATCTAGGGAATAATTGGATCATTGTGGCTAGCGGCAAATTAGGGCCATTCTCTCGACCTCTCGAAGAGAGTCAAAAAGCATCAGCAAAGGTCTGTAGAGTTATTACTACCCTAGAAGGTAATGAGGTTATTGGCCAACTCTACTCCGTAGCAGGTGTAGCAGCAATGGCGGCAATGATTTGGGCGTAGAACGGGTGACATTCCACTGAATGCCAAGGCAATTCAGCGAAATTAGCCAATCCACAGACACGCAGGAACTCACCTACATCTGCGGGGAGTCTGTCACGAAACGCAGTAAAGTTTGCTAACGCTTCCATGGTGTGCACACGAATAGCAAGCACAAGAACACAATTGCACAGGATATACAGAGAGCACAAGCACGCAAAACACACAGACACAATAGCGATTAACAGTGGAATAAAAAAGGTTAAGTATATACTTGGCAATGGGAAGCAATTGAAATTGCTAATCATCGCGCGATGTTGAAATGATAACCTCATAACTTCGGTGTGCATGCATGAGCAGAACGATAATGCAGGGCGGCTATTGATTATAATTAGGTATCAAAACGAGGATATTTACATACTTATTTTATTAATCACGCAAAACTAAAAAGGAAAGAAAAGAAGAAAAGAAAAAATACGCAGGCAACCGCGGAACACTTCAGTGCAAATCAGGCGCTTGATGATACGGCCACAACTTTGAACCATTTATCACTTTTGGAAGAAGAATTCCGTTCAAAGTAGCCAACCGAAAAGTTGCTGGGCCCACTTGTTCAGTAATCCGGTAAGGACCAAACCAGCGTAACTTGAATTTCCCAGCAGAGCGATTTGATTTTGCATTATAAAACATCACAAGTTGCCCTACCGTAAAAACTGGAGTTTTTAAATACCGATCATGTATACGAGCTTTCCGCAACTGCACTTCTAGAAGAGTCAGAAAAATTTCCCAACGATGCTCATCTAGTTCTCTGAGTGTGTCCAACCAAAATGGCAAAGAATCTTCAGGTAACAATTTCTGAGAGATGGCCACACGTAAGCTTGGTACTACAAGCTCCATTGGTGCAATTGCCTCCATTCCATATGCAAATTTGAAAGGAGTCAGTCCAGTGGCAACTTTGTAAGTAGTCCGGTATGCCCATAATACTGCAGGTAGTAACTGATCCCATCTTTCTGGTGATTCGATAATCAATTTACGAAGCATACTCAGCAAGGTCTTGTTTGTACTTTCAGCCAAGCCATTAGCACGAGGGTAATAAGGAGAACTGAATTTATGCAGAATCTGAAAAGAGTGTGTGAGAACTTTCATTAAATTGTTAACAAAATGTGTAACTTGATCTGTCACAATTTCCAAAGGTAATCCAAATCGTGGGAATACGTCTTTCATTAAACATTTTGCTACCGAAATAGTTGTAGCGGACCGTAAAGCCCAAGCTTCTGCCCACCTCGTAGCATAATTTGTGCATGTTAGAATATATCTGTTGTTACTAAGGATTGCTGGAGGTGTGATTGGTCCAATAAAGTCAAGACCCCATTTCTGAAAAGGCTCCAAGGGTAATACAGGTGGGAGAGGGAAAAAATGTCGTTGTAAAGGCTGTCCTCAGACCGTTGACAATTGTCACACTGTTTGACAAATTGAGATACATCTCTGTACATAGTAGGCCATCAAAGCCCACTTTGTAGAATTTTCCGGTGTGTTAAATCTGCTGCAAAATGTCCACCGGAAGGTATGGAATGTGCCAGAGTGATAACTGAGTTTACTTCATGTGGAGGAATACAATGAAGTAAGACTCCAGTGTGATCCATATAATACAATTCTCCAGCAATCAACCGGAATCTGCGACTGTAAACTGCAATTTTCCTACGCATTGCAGGAGAAGTCTGAGCAGGAAGATATCCATCAGTAAGAAAGGCTAATAACTGATCATAGTAAGTAGATGTCACAGGAGGATCTGCAGATTCATCATTAGTTGGGTCAGTAACATAAATTGCAGGTGTGGTGTCATCAACACCGACCGGAGCTTCCCCGGAATCCAATCGAGAAAGGAAATCTGCTAATGCATGTGCAGTTCCAGGTCGATGAATCACTTTGTAATCAAACTCTTGTAATAGTAGAACCCAACGCGCTAAACGACCACCTAAATGCTGCTGCCGAACCAGATATACTAGCGCAGCATGATCTACATGAAAGATGAATTTTCAGCCTAACAAATAATGCCGAAATTTCTTTACAGAATATACTAAACCAAGGCATTCTCTTTCAATTACTGAATAATTCTTTTCTGCAAGAGCAAGCTGTCGACTTGCATAATAAACAGGTCAAAACCACTTATCAGTTTGTTGCATTAAGACACTCCCAATGGCGATATCTGATGCGTCAACAAAAACATGAAATGGATGTTCCCAATTAGGAGGTTGTAGAATTGGAACCTGCATTAATAAGCCTTTGAGACGATCAAATGCTGTTTGACATTCTTGAGTCCAAACAAACTGTCGAGGAGTACTATTTATTAATCTATTGAGGGGTATTGCCAAATGAGCAAGCCACCGTAAATGTCGACCATGCCACCTGACTTGACCCATGAATCGCATGACTTCTTTCGGCATAGTAGGCACAGGTGCTTCTAACACAGCTGCAATTTTATCTGGATCGACTTGTATGCCTTGTGCAGACACAATATGGCCAAGCAGCTTACCACATGAAACTGCAAACACAGGCTTGTTTGGGTTCAGGCAGAGTCTGTATTCACGACACTTCTCAAAGCAACACCGTAAATGATACAGGTGTGCTACCATCTTACCAAATAAAGAGAAATCATCTAGATATACTTGCATGAAAGAAGTAAGATAGGGGGAGAAGATTTCCTGCATACATCGTTGAAAAGTACTAGGAGCATTTCTTAATCCAAACCACATGACTGTGCAAGCAAAAACACCCTAGTTGGTAATGAAAGCTGTTTTCCGTATGTCTTGTTCAGCCATTCTGACTTGATTATACCCACTATAACCATCCAAAAAGGAGTACATTTCATGTCCTGCTACTCTATCTAGCATTGTATCAAGGAATGGAAGAGGAAACGGATCAGACACGGTGGCTGCATTTAGTTTCCGGTAATCCACACATATTCGGAGTTGCTTACTTTTCTTGGGAACAATAACAATTGGAGATATCCACTCAGCATGTTCTACTGGAACGATGAATCCGACTTGTAATAACCTATCAAGCTCTGCCTTTACCTGTGCTACATAGTTAGGATTCATCCTGTAGCTGGGTTGTTTAATTGGTTTTGCCTCCAGTTTAAGTACGACCCGATGCTGATATATGCGAGGGTCCAGAACCTTCATGTCATGGTAATCCCATGCAAAAACATCAGAGAACTTATGAAGAAGATGGATCAAATCTGCTTGAAACACTTCAGACAACCCTTCTTTTATCTTGACAGGTCGCAGATTTACTTCATCTCCTAAATTATAAGCTATTAATTGTCTTCAGGAACATAGAGTTGACGAGGGTTTCCAGAATCCATGACTGACTGCAAAAGTTGCTGTATAGTAGCTTCATGCTTAGCAGCAGTATCCTCTGTCTCTACTTCTTCGATCACAGGCATCACTGTATAAACTACCGGATTCCAGTTATCTACAACAGATTGTAAGTCGACAGTTCCCAAGGAAATCAAATCAATGTTATTCTTTAAAAATTCTTCTTCTTCATCATCGGATAACCCATCTAGCATATGGACCGGTTCCGCTACATATGGTCTAGCATGTAGTTCACAGGGCTGAATAGCATCTAATTTTACAACATATTTTCGGTGGTTGTCTTTAAAAGTAAGTTCCTGGGCTAACCAATCTTGTATAACCTTAGCTTGTTTCAACCAGGGTCGACCGAAAAGAAGATTATAATCAAGACTAGACTCCGGTAGTTCTAAAACTACGAAAGTCATCTTAAAAGTTGTACCCTGCAAAGTGATTGGGACATTCCGTACAAGTCCTACTAGGTGGACTCTGGATTGGTCGGCCATTCTAACAAAAAACTAGACAGGTTCAATTTCGATCCAGCCTAACTTTTTACAAAGTGCTGGAGTAGCTATGTTTACACCAGATCCACCATCAATTAGTACTTGAGTAATCTTATGATTTTTGTACCATACCGTAATTAAAGGGACCGAATGATCCACCGTAGAGTCAGTTTCCGGTTGTACTGTCTCTGTTGCTGGAATGTAGGAAGACGCAGAACTGAACTGCTGCTGGAATTGTTGCCGAACTCCTGGTACTAATGCCAGTAACTGTCCAAGAGGAAGAGTAATGGATGCCTTAGATAAAATTTCCCATGCCTGATCTACTTGACTTGTACTTTTTACTGATTCTGAAGACGATGTATCGGTTACTGGGATTCTCTTGCGCCTGCGCGGTTTCCTTTGGCAGCGGAACTTGTGTTACCGGAATTAGATCTGGGAACACTGGAGGTTCTGTGGTGGTCCACTGACTAGCTTTGTCATACATTCTTTGTTGCTCACGAATACCTGGTTCAAATACTTCAGCTGCTGGTTGCAGTGGCTTACCGGATCCGGTCTGAACTACTGCGGCTTGTGTTTCTATTGGTGTGATATGAACCATATTTGTCATTGGGTTCTGACGCTCTTTTTTCTTCTGATCATATTCGGCTGCATCTTTACAGAATCTTTTGATGTGGCCAAATTCACCGCTAAAATGACAGCGAGGTGGTGGCAAGGCATTTCCTTCTTGTGATGTTCCTATCTTCCAACGATTTCCATTATAGTTGGTATTCCTCTTTCCTCTATAATTTCTGTATCCTTGCTGCTGATTATTTCTCCTTTGAGGTGGTACATAGTGGGTGGAAGGCTGTCCTGGTTCTTGTATAATTGCATTTACTGTTGCTGTTCCCTGCACTTTGGCGGTATAGACACAGTTTTCGGTGGAATGTCCGTTTGTATTGCAGATAGCGCAATACATCTGATTAAGTGCACAAGTGGCACTGGTATGCCCTGAATTCTTGCACGCGGTGCAGTACATTTGTCTAGCCGGATCTGCAACATTTTTACTGGATTTTAACCACTCCAAACCTTCGGTAAAACCTCCAACCTTATTCTCGAGCTGCAGGGCCATTGCAATAACCGCATCTAGTGTCATAGCTCCCACACAATGAATGATCATAATCTATCGGAGCTGTGGAGTCAAACAATTAATAAACCACTGCGTGATGACATCATCCGGTAGGTTTGCATGGGCCGGCGGTAGTTGTCTCAAATGAGTTCTGAATAGGGTGGCATATTCCTGCACTGTTTGATTCAGCTTTTGTCTATTGTTTTGCAGATAATCAAGAATTTCGAAAGGGTTCTTCTTTAGCCGGAATCTCTGCAGAAACACATCTCTTATTGCTTCATAGGTACCAAAATGGTTGATATCATATTCTGTAAGCCACCTGGCGGCTTCATTAACTAGTGTTGACTGGAATACTATGGCCTTGTATGCTGGATCGGGTGGATGATTAAGTACTGCATAACTAATTTCAAAAGTTCGTACATGAGCATCAGGATCATCACCTAGAAATCCATCGAATTTTGTGTAGGTAACTCCTATCGGAACCAGACGAGGTGGAAGTAGATGTTGTTGTTGCCCACTCATGGTGCTTGCTGTTGTATTGTTACTATCTCCTGAGTTCCAAGGTTGAATTTCTTGACCGTCGGAATCTGTATCGTCAGCCTGTGCACTCTCCAGCTTGATAATATCGTTCAATCTCTTTCGGATTTCAGCTTCGAATAAGCTACCTTCCTCCTTGATATCAAATGTAGGGATGCTTACTCTGAATAGTGGTGACCGGAATGA
The DNA here is from genome assembly GCA_020310875.1 of Ceratopteris richardii. Taxonomy (NCBI): domain Eukaryota; kingdom Viridiplantae; phylum Streptophyta; class Polypodiopsida; order Polypodiales; family Pteridaceae; genus Ceratopteris; species Ceratopteris richardii. The sequence continues at coordinate 92,635,388 of CM035426.1, forward strand.
AGATTCACCAGGAAATAGTAAATCGTCACCGGGAGACTGTGAACTCTCTGTAACTGGGACCGAAATATCACCGAAATTTGTCGAAATTTCACCAAAACAAGGTACTTTTTCACCTTCACTGATTTCTTTGGCCAACACGCTTCTATCCTCAGACAAACTCGAATCTTGTCCAGATGGTGTTAAGTTAACTACATACTGCATCCTGGTAGACTCTGGAGTTACTATATCTTCGACAGAGTGTGCTGAAATCACACCGGAATCTATCGAAATTGCAGTACGTTCCACGAGAATGCTACCGGAATCACTACTAACGTTCTTCGCTTCCTTGACAACTGGGTTAAATGTATCTACGCTTCTAGCTCCTAGGGGCATCCTTAGCAAATTAGGTATCGCCCAATACTGTTCGTTTCTCCTATACTTCGGGTACGTTTCACCGGAACGAGTAACCGGCATATATCACGTTTGCAATACTTTGCGTACTACTCGTCGATTCACAATCTATGACCACTTTCTCACAATCAATTTACAACGCTCTGGTGCCACTTTCCCACAGACGGCACCAGTGTTAAACGTGGGTCTTGCCGTCAGAGACGCGTTTAAACATATATTCGGGTTCTTGGGAGTGGAAGGGGTCTGTTAAACAGAGGCCCTATACTTGATTTTCCCAAATCAACTCACTCACATAATCGTAATCTAACATTAAAAATCTCTATCAATACAACTTACTTATCAAGACTCTGGTTACACTCTTACAATCTTACTATCTGTTATCAAACTCTTCCAAAATCTACCGATTACAATCTAGTTGATGCGTTCTTAATAGACAGCGGTGAAACTCTCATTACCGTAATACAGAATCACTTTGTCTAACTTAAGAGCTGATCCAAACACAATTACTGTAAACAACAGAGACAATAACAGTAACTCAATATGTACCGTACAGGTGCAGATAATCAAACAGTCTATTCAATAACTTTACTAATCCAACTTACTAACCGAAAACTCGGACTTCGTCTGATTCGTCTACTCACAGAATGTCGATTCATACACAGATTAAGACTTCCTCAGTGACCAACGCACAATGCAAAGATGACCTTAACACAAACTCACAGTAATAATCTTAGCGGAACCGTGATTCAGTACTTAACTTAAAATAACCTTACTGTAACTTAATCTTTACCGGACAGGAACAGATAATCAACAAGACAGAAAGACACAGAATAACTCAGAGTTCTCAAACACACCACGAAAACTACACAGACATCATCAACCAGACAAACAGTCTGGCGACTCCTCTGGTCGTCACCGAAGCATTTTTTTTCATTGATTTATATAAAGGTTACAACATCAATCAAGGTTACAACAGCTACGCAACGACCTTTCGGTTCGTTAAGAGTCAGATTTTACAATTGCCAATCCGGCGGCTTACATTGCACATACCTTTTGCATTTCTGCAACTTTGAGATTTGGTAGTCCATGGAAAATCTCCTTTGACTGCATCGGTTTCAGCCTTTGCAAGTTTGCATGTCCAATCCGTTTGTGCCATATCTCTATATCTGCAATAACTCCTGCACCTTTTGCAAACATGGCTGCATTCATTTCAGGAATCTTCACATTTAAGGTGAACATCCTACCCACTTTGTTTCTTTTGGCAACCAATCGTCCATCCTGCTTGTACTCTTCTACATGTAATCCATCAACATTGAACCTGACTTGTAATCCCTGGTCAACCATTTGTCCAATAGAAACTAGATTCTTTGTTATATTTGGAACATGCAACACATCAGCATGATGTTTTACCTTCCCGTCCTGCATAGACAATGCTATGTTTCCTGTATGCTCCATATGATGCGATGTATCATCACTTGTTTCAACATATCCAGGAACTGGCATTTTCTGCAAACTACTAAACCATTCTGCATGACTGGTCATGTGATTTGAAGCATCTGGATCAACATACCAGCATCCTTTACTATCATTACCTGAATCATTTCTTTGGAATTTTCTGCGACCTCTTTGGCTCCCCCTGCCTCAAAACTGTCCTCTTCCTCCTGCATGATTCTATTGTTGACCTTGCTCTTGGTTACTGTTTCCTCTTCCACTTCAAAAACCTCTACCTCTACCTCTACTCTGGGATCAGAACTGGGCTTTCCTTGGGAGTTTGAATCCTCACCAAGATTCTTTTCTTCAATAATCAGCATAGATACCAGATCAACAAAATTCGGAATATTTTCCCTGGTCTGTATAGAAGTTCTGAACTGCTTATATGCAGCTCCTAAACCACAAAGGCACACTTCCACTTTATCATCATCATCTACATTCACGCCAATAGATGCAAGTGACTCAGATATGCTTTTGATTTTTAGAGTGTAGTCACTTACCGACATGCTCTTCTTTTCCAATGTATGCAGCTCGTTCTTGAGTTGAAATTTCTATGCCTTTGTATTAGTCTCATACAAAGTGACCAAACTGTTCCAAGCCTCTTTTGGAGTCTTGGCATCTTGTATGTGTCCAATCATGCTATCCTGTATGCTAACAGATAGCCAATACATTACCTTTCGTGCTCCTTGATTCCATTCCTCATATGCTCTTAACTAGTCTGCAGTCTGATTCCTTTCTAGTAACTGCGGAGCATTTTCATTCTCTTTTCGATGTACTTCCAGTAGCCTTTTCCCATCAGGAAATTCATCATTTTGAATCTCCAAGCATGGAAGTTGTTCTTGTCAAGCTTATCGCTCATAAGCTGACTCATTCCATCTGCGTTTGCCATTTCTGCAACAATTCTCAACACTGCAAAACACTACAAGTAGCACTTCTGCTTGAACATTGTTGCACTATGACGTGACAGTTCGATCTCAGAAAAACACAATTTTCGTGTCTCAAAAGTACACGGAATCGCTTGAAATTTTGGATCTGAAATATATGAGTGTTGTTGAACACGAGGCAAGTTACAATTTCTGAAACTGACCTGGTCTTTCTGTGGGCCCCACCTTGCGGGCTCGAAACAGAGGTCGAGATGGCTCCGAAACTTCGATTTGACAAAAACAAGTGACCCTAAAGGGATAACTCTCGAAAATATTTTGAGGTCTTCTACCTTCACGCCAATTTTTGTAGCAAACAAAGGCCATTTGTGAAATCGTGTTTTCTCCACACCTTGCCGTGTAGTCTTCACCGTCGCCTTCTCCACAAGCTCTCTATAGCCATGCTGGCTCTGATACCATGTCACGAGGAAGGAGATAAGGAAGAGAGCTCACACACACTCTCACTCTCAAGGAGAAGCACACACAGATTGAGGCAAGGAAGAATGATCTTCTTCTTCTTCTTCTATTACATAAAAGGAATGTACAAGAATGACCTAAAAGCAAGAATACAACAAGTGCAATATATAAAGATTAGTACATAAGGAAAAACCTAATGTCCGCGAATGAGTGAGCTAGCAAGAACAAATGTGCCATCACTCTCGGTAGATAAATCTAATAAAGCTCAATGAAGTATCCCTGACATATATCGGGGTGACCACTATACATGTCAGAGAAACGAAAAACTGGTACGTGTCATCCTGGATCATCACATGTTGAGCTTGATATCTCAACATACAAAATATTTGCTTAGGTTGTTCCTCTCCTTCTATCCTTCTTGAATCTTGAGCTTAATCCATAGGGCATTCCTCTACTCTGAATACATTAGAGTGTTCACTAGAGTGGTCTGCACCTTCTTCTCTTAGGTAACCATCTTCTTATTTGAAATATGACTCCATTATGATACCTTCACTTTCATAGTCTTCATAAGACCTCTCATCATATGACTCTTCTTCCCAAATCATCACCATTAAGAGACTTAGATCATATCCATCTTCATCTACATAGTCAATCATTGTGATGACTTGCTCATTTATGCCCACATCTAATGTGGCTAATCTCTCCATCCATTCATGGGGTTCAAAAGATTTGTCTAGAAATATTTAAGGCATATAAGCAAGATGCTCTATTGTCCTTGCTTCTCATGACATAGGTAGCAAGATTTGAAGCATCCTTTCTTCTCTCTTAGTTTCATTGCAGATCTATAAGTATGTGTCTTCATGCATTGATGATTGATCACTTGATCAAACACTATGGATAGAAAGATCTTCTTCTTCCTTGTGGATTGGATTCCATTTTAGAGGGGGAACATCTCTATAATAGAATTTGTGGAGATCTATTTTCGTAGTAGTCCCCTATTGTTGAAAATACAAAGAGTCTCTTTTCTGAAATTCTGCACCACCTTTAGCTGACACATGAAGCATCTCCCAAGAATCATCTCATAGTTTTTAGCTTTCAAAATTGACATATGGCCAACGTGTGTTCAAATTCTACTCCACATGTTGTCAATGTCACACTTTCCAACAAACTTAGTGGGAATTCTACATGAACATCTACTAATTGTAGTTTCATTCTAGTAGGTCTTAAAGCAAGTTTTTCCAATTTCTCCCAAATCTCTTTGGTGGCAATGCCTACACTTGAACTACTATCTAGAATGGCCTTGGTCATATATCCATTGAACATGACTGGAAGACAAGTGTTTCCTTCATCCTCTTCATTAAGATCTTCCACTTTATTCACTAGAACCTTTATTGTAGGGGGCTCTTCTCTGACTCAATCAATCTTATCATTTGAACCTAAACTTCTCAAATGACTCACAAGCCTCCTACAAAGATGAGGTTTAATCTTTGACATCTCTTCCAAGGTCAGAGTGAATTGCACTTTACTTTTTTCATCTCTTGCATGGTTTCAGATCTTTCCTCTAATGATCTCGCTCTCTTCTATTTCAAGAGCATGAAGATAGTCAGAGTTATGCTCATACTCTCATGTATAATTAGGAAGAGTTTCAAGATTGATTGTCTCTTTAGCTTCCACACTTGCTTTCAAGTCTTTTTCTAAATCTTCCTCCATCTTTGGAATCTAATGATCTTTTGAAGCAATGTGTTTTGTAAGAGGAGGTTATCCATCCTCTTCCCACTTCCATCTAAATTCTTAGACTTTAGCCCCAAGATATAGTGGCCATTAGTATTCCACTTCAAGAATCATAGAGTTGACTTCACTATCCTCAACCTCTATAGCTATCTTGGACTAGAGCTAACGAGTTTCTCCTTTGATAATTCGTCACATTTTTTGGCTTTCACACATTCCTCGAACTTTTCATTAGAGGTCCTAGTCTCCAAAATGGAAGTTGGTTGTTTTTCTATCATAGCTTGCGCAAATTAAATCAGTCTTTTACAAACCTTGAATCGCTCATTTTCCAAGTCTCCTCTTGGATAGCACTTGCCATGTTGCTCAAGACTATTTCCTATTGGTATTCTTGACTGATAGGCCTTTAGTAGCATATCCAAGTCTTCTAGTATAGGATCAACTAATATTGAACCTCTTTGGTTTGACATTTTCTCCTCCTTTACTATACTTCTTTCACATGTCCTCATTTTCTCCTCGTGTTGAGATATTATATTTTATATGAGATTCTCATCTCCCTCTTGCAATGTCTTTACCCATTTAGTCCTAATATTCTCCTTTAGATTCTTTCACTATGATATTTCTTGCTCTTAGATCTTGCAAAGTCACTCTCATTAGGGCTCACTTCAGTCTCTTTCTTTTTAGACTAAGCTCTCATTATCACTTTTACTAGGACTATATATTCTTTATCACTCCCAATTTGATCAATCACTTCAAACACATTGTGTGTTTGAAGATGTCTTGGAGGGATTTTTATGGTAATCTTGAAAGAGACGCTCTTTTCCACAATCTTCGCAATACCCATGCCATGCTTCGTGTTGTGGTGGGTTAGATATTGTGCATTCTCTAATGAGGTTTCCTCCTCCACAATGATAACATGGTCTTGTAGAAGCAAGTGGTCTCATGGCTTGTTGTGGAGGAAATGAAGCCCTTAGTGTAGCATACATCACATTTGCATACTCTAACCCATAGGAATCTGAGTATTTGTCAAACTCATAAAATTATTTCCCATAAGTAGCTTCATATTCTAAAGGAGTCTTATCATAATGATGATACTCTACATATTGTTGATCATAGCCCTATAAAATAGTGGCTAAGTCCAAAATTTCATTCTTTTGATGGGAATTGATTTGGTTGTCATTGCATTTCCACTTATCACAATCACTAAAATAAATAAATTGTTAGCAACTAGTGGACTCAACAACATCATTGATAAGAAAGTCTTAAATAAGAGAATAAATACTCAATGGATGAGAGATTTACTTGATCTATGAGGTGAAATAAGAGTATTTGTGGATGCCTCACCATTTTGAACATGTTCCAAATGATAAAAAACATGATTAGATGTTAGTATTTTTTGAAATTTAGTAAATCCAATGGAAATGAGATTTTATTGAAAAATTAGGATAATTGTTAGTCTAATTTATACATTTTTTCAATTTTTGCAAAGGTTGATCATGAATGTTTTCATGATCCACTTTTGCAAGTGATAGAATCCTAAATCCTTCATTTTGCTATAAGTCTTAATTTAATAAATCTATCTATTAGAACTTGCACGTAGTATAGCTCATTAATGGAATGAGTAGGGATGTCATAGCTCCTTGTCCAAGATATGCACGACAAAGTTTAAAATTTGATACTTCTTGATTTAGATAGACATAGAAATCGACAATGCACATTTGTTTTTTTTTAGTACTTTTTAATTTATATTTTTCTATATTATCCTTTTATTCTTGCATTTCCTTTTTAAAAATTTACTTTATTAGATATTTTTGTTTATTAGATTTATTTATTTAATTATTTTTTGCTATTGGATACTTTTCATTTGTATTATGATAATGTGTTTAAGCTTTTTTTAATGAATTAATTACTGTATTTTTATTCATTTACTTTTTTCCATTTTGTGTCTTAATTTGCATGTAATTTTCATAATTTATCATAATTGTATTCTTTTGTATAATATCTTCTTCATTTTATTGCATTTTCCCATCTATTTGTGTTTGTCTTTATTATCTCTAATTCATAAGGAAAGATGAATCTAGAATTATAAACTTATATATCATAAAAGGTGACTTTTTGGAACTCCATTTTCTCTAGAATCTTGAACTTTACACTCCTTGAAGGTCAAAATCACCACCATGAATGATGATCCTATTTGAAGATCCTAGACATGAAAGTCAAATTGACCTTCATTGCCATATCCAAAGGTAATAACTTGCTCCCAAAAACCATGTATAAGATTTTCATGAGTAAGCATAAACATGAAATGCTCTTGAATAGTGTGGTTCATCCTCTATGACACACCATTTTCGGTTGTGCATGAGTTGCAAATGGAAAGAAAGAATCCTCAAAAGAAAATGGAATTTATCCCAATCTTCTTGAATGTATACTTATGCTTCACATCCTAATAAGCACAGATGTTTATAGTCGGGATCATGTTTATGCCATAATTTATGTGAAATCCTACTATTCAAGTGTGCAATGTGTTAAACTGACAACAAGCATAAGTATATCCTCTCCCCAAAAAACCATGTATAACTTCTAATGAATAACTGAGGAACTAGCCTCCTAGATCTTTTCTAGATTTTTCAAAGCTCATAGTAGACATCAAATGAGCTTAGAGAGCTAGTTTTATGTTCTCTAGGATGTAAAGGGCCAAATTTTAAATATAAAATATAAAATCTCTAAGATGTGAAGGAGTTTTGGTCACTTTAAATGTAAGCTTTTGAGGATTTCTTGCATCTTTCTTCTTGTGACTTTTCTTCCATGCTCTTCTTTATTTGGAGATTCGATGGTGTGTTTAAGATGCCCCAAGCCCATATGTATTCAATAGGAACTTAATTGCATGCTCATTGCTCATCTTATTGCATGTTTTTGTGGTGCTTCTTCATCTCTTGATCTTCTTTGAACTTCATACATTGTGAGGTTTGTAAGAAAGCAGTTATGGAAGAAAACTTTGTAGCAGTAACAGAGAAGAAAATAGATAAATTAGAAATTCAAAGATTCATTACTAAAAATGAGTACAAAGATGATGGAATGGTCCACCCATGCACTCTCAAGGTAGAGCTTAAATGGTAATCTTGAAAAATCTAATACAAGGTAGAGATATGCCAACTCAACTCAATGTTTGGGTTAGTGAAGAAGTTAAATAGGCCATAAGAGAGGTTTGGCCTTCCACAGATAGCTATGTATAGTTTTTTGGATGTGGATAACTATGATCCGCATATTTCCCCACCCATAAACAACTTAGGTAAACTCTACTGACTTAACAAATATGAATGGTTCTTAGTTAGATAGGGAATATTCCTTTTACTAATCAACCAAGGGTACTACCTCCACTCAAGAATATGGGACCTTGATAACCCCCTTTCCTTAATAATATCTTAAATGGTACAATTTGGACCATCATTCTCATCAATGGGGCAATGCATGATTGATTTGTCCTCATAATGGAGGCCTTACAAAATGTGCAATACAACATACAATCTTGAGTTTAGAAATTGGTCATATACTAATAAGGACATGTCTATGTGCACTTGATTGGTTCCAATACATGGATTGAAATTTTACATAGTGATCTACAACTTGAAGTTGGTAAACCATTGTTTGACATCAAATTGTTTGGTTGACAACAAATTTCTCCCATCATTGATGGAGGACAAGATCACTACATCAAAGTGAAGATTGAATGTGCACCCTTATTCTTTCATGGACACTTTTTTTTATGTGCCCACTAGCATCACTTGGTTTTGATTTTATAAAGTGATTGAAAATGGACTTCCTTTGGAATGGAGATGCCTAACACAATGATATGTGGCATAAGGTTGTTCCTTGATCCACCATTGATTATAACCCCAATAATATTGGATTTTGAGGTCTATGGAAGCACATTACAACACAAGGAAGAAGAGCAAGCTTGGAGAACAACACAATACTAAATGTATTACCAAGTGAATGTACAAAGATAAGTGACCCATTCGGGTTATAGGAGTATATACAAGCCAAGGGGGCAAAGCCTCTTAAAGAGGGAAAAAGTGACCAAGTGGTCCTAAGTGTCTTCACACACATCACTATGAAAACATATTAACAAATCCTCATGGGAGTGATGCGATGAACACGGAGTTGACACTCATGTATAAGGAAGTGCCAAGCTATGTGGAATGAAATCAATCCACAAAATGAAGTACCCCAAAGCTTAAAGAAATCCTTTAACCTTTTCCCTGGGTAGAACCTTCTTGAAAAGGTTTGCAACAATATCTTGTGTGGGCACATAATCCAAACTAGACTCTCTAGTAGAGAGTCTCCCCCTGACATAATGATGGTTCACCTCAATGTGATTTGAGCGAGCATAGAGCACACGGTTCCTCGCAATTGCCAATGTGCTTTGACAGTTAGTAAAGATGGTGGTAGCAGAAGATTGATCAATACCCAAGTCAACTACAAAAGCTTCCCTATCCTCAGCTTCACAACTAGAAGTGGCCACAGTAGGCTGCTTCTTGCTCAACCAAGATATGCATGAGTGACCAAGCATGAATAAAAAACCACTACTAGACACATGAGTGTCATAGAAAATAGCCTTAGTTAGACATGTAAATCTGGCAATAATGATATGCCCTTGGGATAAAACAATCCAAGTAGATGGGTACCACTCAAGTAGCGTCGAAAGATGCATTTAAGCACCTACCAATGCTTGAAACCTGGGCAATGCATATACTTGCTCATATGTGAGAAAGAAAATTGAATACTAGGCCAAGTTATGCATAAGTAAATCAAGCATCCAACAATTTTCTTATATAGAACAGCATCAAATGCAACTGCAACATTATGAAAACTCAACTGTAAAGCTATCTCCATGGGACTGGAAATAGGGTTGTAATCTTTAAAGGAAAAAATGTTGCAATAATGTTTCAATGTATTTTTTGACACAAAACGATTCTACCATCAACTTGCATAATCTAAATGCCCAACTTCTCAAATCCATGTGCTAGCAAGTAGGCATGTATCTTTTCATACCAAGCATGTGGTGCTTGCTTCAAAGCATATAATGCCTTTTTCAACCTGCACATTTTGTTTTCATGCCCTTTGCACAAAACCCCAGGGCTGAATTACATACACTTCTTCCTATAAATCAACATTCAAAAATGCGGTTTTGTTCTCCAATTGATGTACATTCTAGCCATGATGAGATACAAGTGTGAAAATGCTACAAAAAATGGTCATTTGGCACGTGAGTGCAAAAGTGCCATCAAAATCAATGTTTTTCTCTGGTGTGTAACCTTTGGTAACAAGCCTAGCCCTATAATTATCAATTGTTCCATCAAGCTTACATTTAAGCTTGTATACCCATATAGTGTCAATGGTCTTTTTGCCTCGAGGCAAATCACATAGAAAATAAGTACCATTTTTCGTAATAGGATCATACTACGATTGCATAACAACCATCCAATTTTCTCAATTGTGTGCTCATTAAAAAAAAACAAGCCCATTCTCATCACAAATACTAGAGATAACCATTGCATAACAATCTAATGCAAAAGAAGCATTATGAGAGCCTGAACAAGCATGATATGACAAAGCTGCATCTAACTTGCTATCTCTCAAAGTATGCACCAAACATTTGGGCATAGTTTTTGGCTCTTATATGTTAGCTCTCTCATTAATGAATGCATCATGTAAGTCTTCATAGAAATGGAATGATGTGCATCATCATTTGAAACCTATAAAGGCTAAGAAATTCCCTCACCAGGTGTTGTAAAAAGAGGTAGTAAGTTTCATACATATCCTTTGAGCAAATGTCTCGTTGGTACATGAAAATAAGGGTTGAATTGCATCTTCCACAAAAACAACATCACAACTAACGAGAACATGTTTCATCTATCCATAATATAAATGATAGTCTTTGCTTTCATAATTGTAACCTGATGAAAATACATTTCACTACTTTATCATCCAATTTGATACATTGTTCATTGTTCATGTACTGATGCCTATACTTTTCCAATGGATAAACCTATGCATGCTTGAAAAAGTTATCAATAAAAATCATGAAGTATAGGTAGTTTTCAAATAAAGGTAGAATGTTGCATTTTATCTAAAATACAACTTTCACATGCATGTTTAGAGGGTGCCTCAAGTTTGGGCAAAGCGGATACCATTTTAGATTTTTGTAGGTGAAGAAGACTAATAGAATTTATATGAACAGAGCATGAATCCCAAATATTTTCATCTCAAATAGCCTAAAAATCATGAACTACACATGCTGAACATTCTCAAATTTTGCATACTCTATGAACTTATATATCCCATGACATGAAATGCTAGAAGTAATGATAAAATCATGATTCAAGAGATAATGAATTGTACATCTGTCATCAAACAATTTTGACAACCAGACTAAACTTGGTTAGTGTTGAAACTCATAACAATTTTTCTTGATCCTTGGCTCATATGAGGCATCTGACAATGTGAAAGAATGACCATTAGTATTATTCAAAATGATCTCTCCAACTCCCATAATAGGATAAGGGGATTTGTTACCACATATGATAATATTCCCTATAGGAGTAGACTCAAGTGAAGTGAAGAAATTACATTTCCAGGTAATATGTTTGATTGCACCATTTTCAAAGTACCAAACATCTGATTCTACTACATGAAGAGGATTCTCCAAGCTCCTTGTAGTGTGTATTATCTTTTTGTATAGCTTCTCAATGCTTCTCTCTACCTATCTATGCAAAACTACAAGAAAAATGCAAAAAAAACAAAGAACTGAGAGTACAAATTTGTTGTATGTAGGTTTCACAAATGGGAGGTCTCAATTAAGTTCATGTGTGACTAGGCCACTATATGTTTTATTAAAACAAACATATATAAGAGTGTCCAATGGACATTTGGCCTTTCATATAGACACTAACAATAACAATCTCCCACTAAAGCTGAATATGCACAAAGTAAACTATGGGGAAAAAATAAAGAACAATAAAGGATATATGAGTGTAAGTATACAAACTATACCTCCCACAGGATGGGCATGTTACACTATGTACAAGTAACTGTGCAAGATCATGAACCAAGTAACCCTCATCAAATGACAAAATGATGAATTATGTGCCAAGTATGAACCTTCTCAAGAATAATGCACTCAATAGCTAAGCACTCTCTAATGAAGAGATAACTCACCTCAATGTTCTTGGTCTTTGCATGATAGACTTGATTCTTAGCCGAAACAATGGCACTATGATTATCACTAAGAAAATGATGTAAATGCTAAGGTATGCCCATGTCACATGCCAATCTAGAAAGCCAAAATACTTCCTTACATGCATCACTAGCTACAACATACTCTGCTTCTATAGTAGAAACAAATGTACATTCTTAAAGGTGAGACCTCCAAAAAATAGCACCATCAATAAAGTGAAAAATGTACCCTAAAGTAGACGTCTGATTGTTTACACAACCATCATAGTCATAGTCTGTGTATCCAATAATGGTTGCATGACCTCTACCCAAGCATAGACACATATCCTTAGCATCACTCAATATCATCTTGATTGCTTCCCATGCATTGCTAGGATTTGATATATATCTACTCATAACTCCCACTACAAATGCAATGTCTAGTCTTGTAGCTACCATAGCATACATGAGCCCACCAACAATAGATCGATAAGGGATTTTGGTCATGAATTCCTTCTCTTCGTTAGATTTGGTTCAATCATCCTTGCTCAGCTTCACATATGTAGGCAATAGTGTACTCAATGCCTTTCCACCAAGCATATTGAATCTATGAAGTAATTTGGTTATGTGCTCACTCTAAGAAAAATATATGCATTTCTTACTCCTATCACAAGTGATGCACATGGAACATATTTATTTACCATCTCCCAAATCTTTAAAGTAAAAATTTTGACTTAACTTTGTCTTCAAGAGAGACAAGTCCTTTGAGGACTTCCCAGCAATCAACATATCATCAACATAAAGTATCTAGGATATCAAGTTGCCATCTGAACATCTCTTAGGATGGAGAGAATGATCCTCATTGCTTCTAGAATAGCCTTAGGACTTCATGAATGAATAAAACTTTTGATACCACTATCTAAATGCTTGCTTAATACCATACAAGTTTTTCTTGAGCTTACACACTAGAATTTCTTTTCTAGAAATTGCACATCCTTTTGGTTGTTCATATAGATCTCATCCATAAGATATCCATGCAAGAAAGTAGCATTCACATCCGTTTGCACTAGCTCTCATTCCTCTTTTGTAAGTAATCCAAGAAACATGCATAATGTCATCAATTTGACCACATGTGAGAAGATTTCCTCAAAATCAACTCTTTGTTGTTGCTTGAATCCTTTTGAAAACAACAGTGCTTCATACTTTGGAAAAGCACTATCTGATGTGAATTCTAGTTTATATACCCATTTCCATGGTAAATCCTTCCTATCCTTTGGCAAAGGTACCAGTTCCCAAGTATCATTCTTATAAATAGAACCTCACAAACACTTGTCAACATGACCAAAATCTTGGAACAAATCTATCATGTGGATATGACACATGTGAAGTTCATCTCAATGGTTGTTGATCATGAGCACCAGCAGACTCTTGTTGAACATTTTCATGAACAAAATTTTTTGTTAGATTCTTATGCATACTAGGAAGAGGACTAACATCCTCAAAGATGAACATTCTCATTTCAACCTCTTTAATGGGCCTTTTATGCATATTCATTTCATTGAAAATAACATCACTTCTTGTCATTGAACATGTTTCATGATCCCATAAATGATATCCAAACTATTCATCTCTTCCATATCCAAGAGAAATGTATTTTTTGGATTTTTAGTCCAAATTTTATCTCAAGCTCTCTACAGCATGGAAATAAATCTCACAATCAAATACTCAAAGGTGATCATAATGTGGTGGTTGCCCTTTCCATAACTCTTGAGCCACTTTCAAGCCTTTGGTAGTACTTGGTGAAAGGGTAATCACATGAACTATAGTCAACATTGCTTTTGACCAAGAGCCTTGTGAAAGGTTTGCATGATGCAACATAGAAATAACTCTTTCTTGAATATTTATATTCATCATCGTAGCTATACCATTCTATACTAGTATATAAGAGGCTGTAAGCTCTCTCCATATTCTACAATATGAAGAAAATGGATAAATTCATGTGAGGTATACTCACCACCATTATCTGAGCTTAGTTCCCTTCTCAGTCTCTACTAAGACAAACCATTTTCTTAAAGTAGGTAATACCTCATCCTTAGACTTGGTAGGATAAACCTTGACTTTTCTAGTAGCATCATCTATGAAATGGAAAAAATAAAGAGCATCACCTAATGAGCTAGTCGGCACAGGACCACACACATGAGTATGAACAAAACCTAATGGCTGAATTGAAGATTGAATGTGTGTTCTATCAACATTCCTAGTTTGATTTCCATAATAACAATGCTCATAAAATGAAATGTAACGAAGAAGATAGAGCATCAAAATCATTTAGATGAGCAGCAATACTATCTGTGTTCCTCATGTCAAAATAATATAACTTTCTGATAAGGTACACTCTATTTGATGTTTTATATTTTTCATGTGTTGCATAATGTCTCCCAAAGGTCTTCTACACTTTAAAAATCCAATAATATAAAGTAAACATTATCTTCCAAGTGCAATCGAATGGTAGACCTAGCCATTTCATCTAAGTCATCCCAATCATCATCATCCATATCAATAGGATTCTTTGAAATTCCATCTACTGGCTTCCAATGCCTCCTCTGAATTAGCTCATTTTTTATCTGACTCTTCCATAGAGCAAAGTCTGTGCCATCAAAATTTTGGATCTCAAAATGGTCTTTTTCCTACAACTATAACTCCTCTTGGGAACCCTAGCACTAGACCCCGATCCACCAGATGTGTCTGAGACTTTTGATGTCATGATGATAGACAGCTAGATGGGGCTAGAATATTCCAAAGACCACTACGGCTCAGAAAAATTTGCCTAATTCGTAAACCTGCATAGTGAATCACATACTCTATTACATATAAACATTTAACTGAAAGAAGCCAGCTAAGCTTATTGAGCATGTATGAATCCACTAGAATACATCTCCTATGGCAAGGCTAGGGTAGGTCTTCCACTTGCATCATCGAAGAGATCCTAACATTTTGGTCTCTCTTCGTTCCTAAAAACCTCACCAAGACCCTCTTTAACACATCAAGGCTATGCAAATCATAACTGCCATACTATACCACATGAGCATGCATGGCGGTTTTCACAAAGACATACATGGTGAGAGTGCTCGAACAACATATATGAGCAATTAGCAATAGTGAATGAGCTAAATGAGCTCAAACTATGTCAAAAAATAGCCTTGCACAAGGCTCAATGAACTCTTGTAAAACAAACTAACAATTGTCGATGAACTAATGACAAGTGATAGCTACTCCCACCACAAATGAGACATGTCCAAGAAACCTATAAAATTACTATTGTGGTTAAAATACACAATACCAAAGCGCAATATCATTTTCAAGGAAGCACAAAGAATACTCTTCTTGAGGTTCTTGAACCTGTGTAAAGAGAACTATGTGTGAAAGTGCTCCAAAATGGCTCCAAGAATCAATCAAAAAGTGCTCCAAAGGGGCTTCAAAAGTGAAGAATAAAGCCTTGAGGACCCAAAATGTTCTCACATAATGTTAAACTTAGTCTTTCCCGTCATCAAACACCACTTGAGTGTAGCTTAGTTTTAAGAGATTGACAATTAAGCTAGCTTTGGGGAGAACGGTATTGGGATAGGTGACCTCTCAAGAAGTACTGGGAATCTCTATCTTCCTTGATCGGTGAGGTCCTCCCTCAAGAGTAACCAAAAATGCCAATGATGCCAAAGGTGAATTTGATGACTCAAATGATAAGGTATGCCAAGGTCTATGCCTCGGTCGCTACCTTAGTCATAAGCCTTGGAGTTGCCAAGGTGTTCTATAGGTTGTAGCTTTCGACAACACTATGCAGATTGGCAACTTCCTATGCATCTGCATGCAAAAGTACTTTGATACTAGTAAAAGGGAGCCCCAAGTAGTGTGGATTATTTTTGTGAATGGCATTGCAATGCTTCTTTGTACCTATCTATATAGACATGCGATAAAACAATTAAAGAATAGAGAGTGAAGAGTATGCATTCATTGTATGCAATATTCAAAAATAGGTGGTCTCAATTCAGTTTCGCCACTAGATGTTTTATTAGAAAAGCATATACAAAAGTTTAAGTTTGGCCATTTGGCCTTTCACATAGAATCTAATGATAATGCTACAGACATACACTACCCATGAGAAGACAGGTCATAGCTACACTAAGTAGTAAATGTCCATTCTTCATTCTAAACAAGATTAGCAAACTGTGTTTTAGGTGAAGAAGCCTCTACAATAACCATTCTAGTCTCTTTCTTCTTTTCCTCTTTTGTAGCCAGTTTAGCACAACTCTTAATTATATGATCATTTCCCTTACAGTACTTGTAATTTACCAATGAATGGGAGCCTTTGAGCTTCTTATAGAATGCATTATCTTTTTGGATGGTGTCACAATGCTTCTTTGTACTTGTCTATGCAAACATGTAAGAAAAAATGGGGAAAATAGAGGATAGAGAGTAGGAGTTCATTGTATACAAGTTTCACAAATGGGTGATCTCAGTTCAATTTGGGGCTAACCAAACCACTATATGTTTTATTAGAACAACATATACAAGAGAAAATGGTTCATAGCTGCACTGAGTTGTAAATGCCCATTCTTCATTTTGAACAAGATTAGTGGAATTTTTTTAGGTGTAGGGGCCACTTTTTTGCCTCTTTTGTAGAAAATTTAGGAAAATGCTTAATGAGATGATCATTTCCCTAATAGAACTTGCAAACTATTTCTCCTTTTCTATCTTCTTATTATATTTTTCTTCCTCCTCTAATTTTGCAGCATTGGAAAACTTCTTATCATTACTATATGATCTCCATTTACATTTTCCCTTCTAACTAGCTGAGAAAGCTTGATATGCAACATGCATAATTGAACTTTTCTGCGTGGATTGATCTTCCTACAACAAAATAGAGACTACTCAAATGTTAAGGCATTTGGATTGTCTTTCATCATCAACTAAAGATTAGAAGCAAAACCCTGATATGAATCTAGATTACCATTAAGAACAATCTTAAGTGAACTATCTAGCAAGATTTCATCAATAGAAATCAATTGATTTTTCAAATCTTTGATCTTTATATAAAACATGTCCATTGAATCGCCTATGTTCATATGCTCACTCTCCAACTATTTTTGGAGATAAGCAGCATTATCTTTGTTTCTTGCATGTTATAATGATGTAAGATTATTTGAAGTATATTTTTTTGTCTTACAAGAGCAACTGTGAGGGATAATGACACATTTGATATACAAAGTTATCAATTCATGTGCTTGTGCATCTTTGCCATCCAAAAAAATTTCCTATGCAATAGGTGAAATAGGAACCACAAAATGACTAGGAAATTGAAGGTCCTCATCTTCGACACCATTTGCATCACCTATAATCATTGTATTTGTAGGTGTAATAGGATTTTTTTCAACACCGTGCACAATATTCCACATGCATTTCACTACCAATACATGTTACATCATATATGTCCACAATGGGTAGTTAGTAACATCCAACTTATGTTCAACATTCACATACAAAATACATCGTTGCTTTCAACCATGGCCAATGACTAAGTACTTTGATGCAAAAAATCAATTGTATCTCAAAACGTTGAACAAGAATACCTTAATAAGTGTACTAGACCTATAATAAACTTTGAGACACTAGTACTAACAAACTGAAACATGTATATATGTTTGGCACAAAGGAAAAAAATTCCTCCATAGTTGCTATGATAGTTCTTTCGAAGGCCAAAACAAGCTCAAATTTAAATTTCAATGATGCCCCCAGTATGCTCACCAATTTTTGTGCGATTTGAGACTGTGATTGGAGAGGTGTCAACCATACCCTATAGAAAGCAGTGGTCTGCTTTGCTACCAATTGTTGGAGTTTGAGCTTTGCAAAAGCACACACTCAACACAAGGAAGAAGAAGAATCTTGGAGAATAACACAATACTAAATGTATCACCAAGTGAATGTACAAAGGTAAGTGACACATCAGGGTTATAGGCATATATACAAGTCACAAAAAAAAGGTAATCCACAAGCTTTCTTGCATAAAAATTTACCGAAATCCCTTTGACGCTTTTGAATGGGGTGACTATAACATGAATCAATTTAAGTAGATCATTTATAAACCATGGATCTAATTGAATGAGCTTAATCCAACATACTTTGTAATTATTCCAAAAAAAATCTTCCATACTTTCTAGGTAGTTGCGAATTGGCAATGTCTCTTGTAACTTGAGCTTTGTCATCATGAAGTTGTGAGTCTTGCTTGGATGAACTAATCTCCACACAAAAATCTTAATGAAACAATCCTATGTCTATTGTCAAGAGTCACAAGCAATAGGACACATATGTTTGTTTGGAGATACTAGTCCTTTTATCACAAATAAGAATTTTGTTTGAAACATGTGATTGGCTACATATTCAAAATCAGAGGAGCTTTAGTCTACTACATGCCATGTATGCAATGAACTGAAACTTTTCTACCTAGAATCATATCCATACAAGGTGCATAAAAATTATACACTATTTCAAAATAACGTAGGTTGGAGTGAACAAGAAAGAACAAAGTGAAACCTTTGATTGTAGAAATGAAATAATGTGTTAAACTCTTTGGAACAAATTTTTCACAAAATAGAGTTGTGTCATGCAAAAAAGGCTACGTTCCTAATTTAGTACTTGCAAAAGAATGAGGGTTAGGTCCCACAAAGGGTCATTGAGGTTTTTTAATTTCCCAATAGGAGTTGCATGCCTTGCCTTTGATCACAAGCAATAGAGTGTAAGGTACATGTACAATACCACTCTCTTGGCATGAGGTGTAGCTGTATTCTTCATCCAATATCTCTTTTAAGTACTTCTCTTCAAATAGACGACCTTCCAAGAAGATTTTGACTTCAAGAAGTGAAGTATATGCATGCCTCTTGTTGGAGGAGATGGTGGATAGTCTCAAGAGATGAAGTGGTGTTGCTAGAACCTGCTTCACACCTGCTAAGAATGATAGCTGGAGAGTGTAGTGGGCCTCTTTAGCTTGCTAACAAACAAAAATAATCATATATGTTGCTTGGAAGATGATCCACTAATTGATGGATCAAAAAAGATAGGTAGGAAGTTGATCCAAGAACAAAAACTTGCTATTTTTGTTCTCATACTTGTTCAATGTTTTGAACAATTCTCTATGCACAGCAGCAACTGATTTAATTCCTTTTGGGGAACTCTATTTTTTTTAGTAAGCTATCAATCATGAGTGATTTAATAAAAAATGATGGACTACATGCAGAGAAAGATGTTTAGCAAATCATAGCTCTGCTATAGTCATCAGACCAATGAGCAAAGATACATTAATATCTCAAGATCCCAAGAACCAATGCTAATGAAACTTTTTAGATGTATAATAGATAGTATGCTGAATCTAACATGATTTAAAACATGGAAAGTGAGCAACTACACACTAAGAAGAAGCTATGAGAAGATCATTGTTGTGATGGAGTTACAACAGAGAGGTGAAATGAGAATGTAATGATCATATGTGTATTATAACATATACAAATATAATGTCATTGGAAATTATACATTGCTAAATGTGTGAGAGGTGAATGAGCTATGAGATAAGCTCCCACTTCACAATGATTTTCCTTCAAAATTATCTCACAAACATGATAAACACGCGGGTCTTTTTTATCCTCCTTTTATAGTCATGCTTGGAGCCAAAGTTTGAATTCAAATTCAAACTTCTACCTAAAAGGTGAATCCTAAAGTGTAGGATAGATTCCCTCACCACTCAACAACCAAATCATTCGTGATTTTAGAGCTTCCTAAATCCACGTGGATCTAATCCACTTTTACAAGGATAAATGTGAAGATTTTTACAAGAGATTGATCATATGAAGCCTTGCTTAAGTTATGCCAATAAAACAAGCATAAGCTAATTAACCAAGTATGTGGGCTTGGTTTTAATTGCACCAACAGCTCCCCCTCAAGCCTAACATGCTTGGTCTTCATTGCTCCTTGATTTCTTGCAAACCAATCATCGATTTGAACCTATTCATCTTTGTTCCATCCAATGACTTTGTGAATACAAGCTCTCTCTCGCTCTGGATCTCAAGTGAAAATGAGGAAATGAATGGAGATGGAGGTATATGGTCGCGATGGTGAAGATGATGATGAATGGATATGGTATGTAGAAGTGAAGAGGAAGGTAAAAAAAAGTAAAAGAAAATGCTTACCTACTCTTCCAATGTCTCTACTCTACATCTTACCATCACATGCTCGTCCTCAAAGCTCGATCCCCAACAACGGTGCCAAAATTTGGTGTAGCTTAGTGGCGAGTTGCACCTCCTTTAATGTCAATCTGGAAAGACATGAGGATGGTATGAAGACCTCGAGCAAGTGATGTGCACAAGTGGTGATGGAGAAGCACACAAGCATGCACACACATACACACACACGCGCACACAGGTAAGCACAAAGAGTGAAACAATGGAAGCTTTAATTAAGACCAAAAGACAATTACAAGAGCTCTTCCTAGTTCAAACTACAACTTTTCCTCCCCCAAAATGAGCTCTCTAGCTCCTTTTATAGTTTTTTACTAGCTAGTGGCCTTGTCCAGACCTAGTGTCTAGCCTAGTTAAAAATTAGGTTCCTAGGCTATTTTGGAGGCTCAAATGAGATCTAAAAATTATGAAAATTAGTACATAAATACTTCTAATACTCCTCAAGCTTGAGGAATCCTTGGCTTGAACAAAATGGAGTCTAATCTACCGAAAATGATATTTACAATGTTCATGTAGTGATGAAAATCACTATTAAAAGGGAGTTATCTCAAAAATTGCATGGCCTATTTGTTGGATCTTCTTTGACTGCTTTGCCTGCTTGGTCCTTCTCTTTGCTATGATTCCTTATGTCGGCTCCCTTGTCTTGAGATGCCTTGACTGCTGCCAACACTGTGCTAGTTGTATGCTGCTAAGATTATCACAATAGATGGTGATAGGCTTTTGCACTTCCACACCTAAATTTGCAAGTAGCATCTCCCAGCCATGATGCCTCCCATGCTGCCATTGTAGCACCTCTATACTCAGCCTCTGTACTCGACAAACAACAGTGGGTTGCTTCTTGCTACTCCATGTAATAGCTGCACCTCCAAGTGAGAATAGAAAGCCACTAGTAGATCTTCTATCTAGAATACTACTAGCCCAATCTGCATTGGTGTATCCATGAACCTGCAAATCTACACCAGCTTCATAAAACAATGCATAATCCAAAGTAGCACTCCTATAACGTAGAGTGCACCTCAGAGCATCCAAATGTGGCTTCCTGGGAACCTGCATAAATTGACTTTCAAGTCCAATTAACTAGCTTAGATCAGGCCTTGTAATCGTAAGATATATAAGACTTCCCACAATTTTCCTGTACATAGTAGCATTTTCCAATGCTTCACCTGATGTAGTAGCCAACTTCAAATTCTGATCTAATGGCATAGAAATTGGCTTACAATCAGCCATACCATACTTTTGCAGCATATTCAAGGCATATTTCCTTTGCGACATCCATATACCTATTTGTGTATGTATGAACTCAATGCCCAAGAAGTAGCACAACACACCAAGATCTTTCATGTCAAATTCGTGCATAAGAGGTTGCTTTACATCTTTAATGCTTTCTTCATTATCACCACCTACAATCAAGTCATCAACATAAATAATCACAATTGTGATGCCATCATCACTCTTCCTTGCATATAATGAATGATTTGCATCACACATAGGAAACCCAGTGGTGGTTAAGTAATCAGCAATCCTTGCATGCCATGCACGAGGAGCTTGCTTTAGCCCATACAAAGCCTTTTGCAACCTGCAAACATATTCTGGATGCTTTGAATCTTCATATCCTTGTGGTTGGTCCATGTATACTTCTTCTTGTAACTCACCATGTAGAAAAACATTCTTCACATCCATCTGATGCAAAGTCCATCCTTTTGTTGTAGCTAATGCAACAAGTGTTCTAATAGTATACATTTTAGCTATAGGGCTGAATGTTTCCTCATAATCAATGTCATAAGTATGTGCATATCCTTTTGCTACCAAATGTGCTTTATACATGCTTATGCTACCATCAGCATTGTGCTTTACCTTGTAAACCCACTTGCAGCCTATGGTTTTCTTTCCTTGTGGCAATTGAACCAGCTTCCATGTATCATTGCAGCCATCTCCTCATCCATTGAAGGGCTTTGGGGTGCATAACAAGAGGAGGAAGGAGAAGATGGAGCCAGAGAAAAGAAAGCAGAGATGCGCACAGATGCATGGGAGCCTCGAAACCATAATGATTTCTCTTGAGGCAATGCTCTATATGTGATGTATATATATGAATATGGGGGTAAGGTCACATGACCCTTACATCCCCAACAATGGGTTTTGGGGTGCAGAACAAGAGGAGGAAGGAGAAGATGGAGCAAGAGAGAAGAAAGGAGAGATGCGCACAGATGCGTGGGAGCCTTGAAACCCACATAATGATTTCTCTTGAGGCAATGCCCTATATATGATGTATCTATATGAATATGGGGGTAAGGTCACATGACCCTTACATCCCCAACAATCTCCCACTTAAGGGTGAATGTGACCGTAAGTGGTAACATGACAAAGAATGATGTAGGACTATACAATAATGCACAGAAAGAGTCCGGACCTCAATCCATACAGATCAACCTACACCAACTGCCTCAAACAAGGTGTATCCATGCACCTCAAACTGCTCTAAACTCATATCGATAAGAGTTGAGCTCACATCTAACTGATGCAAGAACTGATGAAGTTCTTGCAAAGCTCCCACTTGCTCTATGCCTATTTCAATCATCAAACGAATGGCAAGTCCAAGTGCAAATGCTCCAATAGTAACTGCAATGTCTGGTCTAGAGCATAACAACTCGTACATCAAACTCCCGAATGATGACAAAACATGTGCTATCTTGGCTAACCTAAGTATGTCAGCCATGACTGTATCCAAGGCATCCAAAGCACCATCATCAAGACCAACATGTCCTAATATATCTGTGTCAACATCTGGCATGAGCAAATCCAAGAATGACAGCATGATCGCTGACTCATCAACATCTAAATCAATCATCCTATCAACCAAGGATATGTCTAACAGTCCATCTTGAGAGCTAAACTGCTCTATCATACACTATGTGTCATGAGAGCAATCTTGCTCTACCACACCAAGTGTATGATCATGCTCCACATGAGCTAACTGCACAACATCAACACCAAGATCAAAGTGATGATCACACTCTAACTGAGTATCATCACAATGCTCTACATGAGCATCTACATCATGCTCTAAAGCATCCAACTGATCATCCAAAGTGTGCTTCACAAGAGAATCCATATGATGAATGAAATCATGCTCTACATAAGCATACATATGAGCATCTGAATCCTGCCATACATGTGCATCAAGAATGCCGATAGGCCTATGTATAGGTAGACAAAATGAGACATGATGAGTCTCACATCCCAGATAAGGATGAACTCCCACTACGACGAGACTGTCTCTCACGTGAAGTACCTGCAATGGATACCGGTGCCCAATCCTAGCACCTCTAACAAGCGTAAGCTGTCCCAACTGCAACTGAAAATGATGCTCACCAAGGAATGCATGACATCTTCTCTCCTATAATTGGCTAACTGAAATCAAGCTCATAGGGAATGAAGGCACATAGCATACATGTCTGAGCATAAGTGATGCTCCACTAGGTAGCATAAAGCATACATCTCTTGCACCCTCAATGTCATATGTAGTATCATCAGGCAATTGCACACATCCACGACTCTCACCTGAGAATCGAAAAAACCACTCACGATGTGGAGTAACATGAAAAATGGCTAATGCATCAAGCAACCAAGCCATATGTGTGCTATCCAATGAACAAGAGAAATCCTGAGATGAACCATAGAAGAAAGTGATATCACCATCACTGGCATAATCAACTGCCATAGACTCTCCTGAAATCACTACCTGACCTACATCACGTGCATATCTCTGACGTCGTCATCGCATCCGCCTGAAGCAACATCATCTAATATGGCCCTCATGAGCACAATGCCAACATCAAAGTCGTCGATGTGATCTATGTCTCACATGATTCAATGGACTCACATACATATCATGTAGTCTCTGCCATAATGCACTACTCGTCTCCCCATACATAACAGACTCATATATAGAATCCACAAGTTGTAATCGGATAGTGGAGCTATCCAATGCGTCCATATCCATCCATACATGGCCGGGCATGTCACGAGGCCTCTGTACATCTCTCTGCACATACATGTGTAACCCTACACAAACCAATGTATGCCACATGTGATCTTTCCATCTCAGAAAGTCAGTGCCATCAAACTAAGAAGACACCATGTTGGCGATCCAATAGACTAGCAATGTAACAAGAGACTAGAAACAATACTCTATCCTCAATAGGATCACTCCTCCATATCCATATGCATAACTCATATCACAAATATCTCGATGGAGAAGGAACCATGTGAACCACCTTTCACATAACCATGCATCTAGCATGCACATAAAACCATGAGCATACGCCTGTTCACCAAGCCTCCAAAGTGACCAAATAGATATGAAAGGATCCTGGGAAAAATTTGACAGAGTATCCCCTGTAAACTGAGCAATCAAACAAGATAACCAGTAGCAAAAGAACAATGAGTAACCTGTCACCACCTATCACTGATCCAACCAAAGATAATGGCAACTACATATGCCAAAAACTAATAGCAATACATGCCAATACAATGATGATATATCTCCCACTCAAGGATGGTCCAACCTGTCACAAACAACATGTGACCAAGTCCAAGTAAATGGAGATAATCAATGATCCAAAGCTATCACACAAGCTCCAAGATCCACTAGAGCTCCTTTTTGACATAAAAGCAGATGAAATTTTGACAGCATCTCCTCTGTAAAATGGACTCTAGAACCAAAATAACCATGTGGGAATCACCATCCACAACATCAAATCAATGAACATTTGCTAATAGAATAACAAATCAAGGTGACAAACAAGTGTGCAATTGAGGCTCCAATCTGGAACATGTACCTGCAAAGAAAACAAAGATACAAGTACCAACCAAGATCCACAATCAACTCTCACATAATTGTGTGCAACCGATAACTAAATCCATAAACAAGTGGCATAAGCAAGATATAAACCACAATGCCACTATACATCCATGATCGAACTTATGATGACATAAACCTCAAAAAGAGTATACCACAATGTCATCTCACATGCCAAACACATGACAAGATCATGCTCTACTCTCATATGGAGGAGCTACCATAGTGATCATACATGTACAATGCGTTGAAGCTCTGAAAATAAGAGCTTGCACACCAAAAATTCTCTCTCGAAGAAGTTCCAAAGCGAATTCAACCTCCAAGAGCAATTAGGGTTCTTATGATGAAAATGTATTGCTCTGTGTTTTGCTATTTCAGAGGTGATAACGTCTGAATCTAAACTTTTGGCCTTCAAGAAACTTCAAGATCTTATTCTTGGCTACAGAATGAGATAAAGAACACTTCAATCGGAAGTGCGTAGCTCAAGTTACACACAAAACAAGCATCAACTGTCAATTTACCTTCACCTGCAACACTACTGCTTTGTATTCTACAATTTCGGTGACCTAGAACTCAGCATCTGGACTTGTGATGTTCTACAAAATTGTAGAACCTACTTCAGGCTACGCATAGCAAGTTGAATCATATGAATCGGACCTCTAGAACTCAAGTTACGATCCAAAAATTGACCTGCTATCATAGTGAATGTAGATTCACCTTCTATAGTAGTCTATGTTTTTTGAATTTCTAGCAATCTAAAACTCCGAACCAGGTTCTGCACCCTTCTATGAAGTTGTAGGCATCAATCCGAGCTTATTAGCTCGACTTATGACTGAAATATTGAACAGCTGTCAAGAGATGTCGACCTGCACTTCTACCCCTTCTGACCTAAGCTTCCATTGAAGCTTCTTGCACACCTGCCTTCAGCATACTCTGATACTAGTGAAGGGCTTTGGGGTGCAGAACAGGAAGAGGAAGGAGAAGATGGAGCAAGAGAGAAGAAAGGAGAGACGTGCACAGATGCGTGGGAGCCTCGAAACCCACATAATGATTTCTCTTGAGGCAATGCTCTATATATGATGTATATATATATGAATATGGGGGTAAGGTCACATGACCCTTACATCCCCAACATCCATAGCTTTCTCCCAATCTGCATTTCCAATTGCATCTTCAAAATAAGAAGGTTCAGCATCTTGTATTACATTTGTCATGTAGGCACAATGACGAGCCATGTAACTATCATATGTCAATCGTTGCACTGAATTCCGCATCCTCCCATATCTTTTTGGTCCTCGATCAGTTCTCCTTGTATCATCTGCATGTGCCTTTCTTACTCGTGAATTCTTCAGAGAGGGCAATCCAAGTTCCTCATCAAGACTCTTTTCTGAACTGCTTGAATGTCCATCAATGTCTTCAAAACCTAAACATGTTTTACGACCAGTAGAAAGATTTTCTTTACCTTTCTTGGATGTATTTGATGAATTTGTTGGACTAAAATTTCCACCCAATCTTCCACTCCATGGATTTGACTTGGAACGTGATGCATCCGGTCCACTCAAAACTTGAGATTCTACACTTGATTTTTCATCATTTTCTTTGTCATTTGGTTCAAGATTCAGTCCTTCTTTGGCATCTACATAGAAGCTTGGCATTTCATCAAATACCATATCTCTGCTCACCTTCACCTATCGTGTGAATGGGTTATACCATTTATACCCCTTTTCCTCAAGGGAGTATCCAATGAAGACACATTTTTTTGCTTTTGGATCAAGCTTCATCCTCAACTCAACTGGAACATGTACATATGCAATACATCCAAAAACTTTCAGATGTGATAAGTTTGGCTTTTTACCTGTAAAATTTTCTTCAGGTGTAACTTGATGTAGAGGAGTAGTCGGAGTTCTATTCATGATGTATACATCAGTATGAACAGCTTCTGCCCAATGAAAATGAGGCATATTCTTCTAATCCATCAAGGCTCTTGCTATTTCTACAATATGTCTATTTTTGCATCAGCAATGCCATTCTGTTGTGGTGTGTACTTGCATGAAAATTGATGCTGAATTCCATGATTTTTTAGAAAATTGTTGAACCCATTTGACATGTATTCACCTCCTCCATGAGATCTTAATGTCTGAATATCCTTCCCTGTCTACTTTTCCACCATAGCTTTAAAAGTCTGGAAGTGAGTAAACACCTCACTCTTCTCTTTCATGAAATATACCCATACTTTTCGTATATAGTCATCAATGAAAGTAACATAAAACCTTCAACCGCCCATAGATGTGGTCTTTGCAGGACCCCAAACATCTGTATGTACTATTTCTAGTATGTTCTCACTAACATGCTTGTCATGTGGAAATGATGCTCTTGACTATTTTCCAAATTGACATGTTGCACATACCTTTTGTATCTCTGCAACCTTGAAATTTGATAGTCCATGGAAAATCTCCTTTGACTGCATCAATTTAAGCCTTTGCAAGTTTGCATGTCCAATCCGTTTGTGCCAGCTATATCAGCAATGACTCCTGCACCTTTTACAAACATGGATGAATTCATTTCAAGAATTTTCACATTTAAGGTGAACATCCTACCCACTTTGTTTCCTTTGGCAATCAATCTTCCATCCCGTTTGTATTCTTCTACATATAACCCATCAGCATTGAACCTAACTTGTAATCCCTGGTCAACCATTTGTCCAACAAAAACCAGATTCTTTGTTATATTTGGAACATGCAGCACATCAGCAAGATGTTTTACCTTTTTGTCCTCCATGGACAATGCTATGTTTCCTGCATGCTCGATAGGATGTGATGTGTTATCACCTGTTTCAACATATCAAGGAACTGGCGATTTTTGCAAAGTACTAAACCATTCCGCATGACTAGTCATGTGATTTGAAGCACCTGAATCAACATACTAGAAATTATCATTCGATTTTGAAACACCAGCACACATTGTATTCATCATGTGATGTTGAACCATGAAGAGCTTCTTAGAATCATCTGCACTCGTGGATGCATAGTTGTTCTGCTTCCTTCTATTATTTTAATTCTTCAACCTGCAATCACTTTCAAAGTGTCGAGGCTTACCATAATTCTAGCATCCTTTACTGTCATTACTTGAATCATTTCTTTGGAAATTTATGTGACCTCTTTGGCTCCCCCTGCCTCGAAACTATCCTCTTCCTCTTACATGATTCTATTGTTGACCTTGGTCTTGGTTACTGTTTCCTCTTCCACTTTCGAAACCTCTATCTCTGCCTCTTCCTCTGCCAAAGTAGAATACCTGCTCATAATTGGTCTTTCCTTGGGAGTTTGAATCCTTAGCTTAGGAGTCTTGGAATCCTATATGTGCCCAATAATGCTATCTTGTATGCTAACAGACAGTCAATACATTACCTTTTCTGCTCCTTGATTCCATTCCTCATATGCTCTAAATGATCCAGAGTCCGATTCCTCTCTAGTAATTCCATAGCATTTTCATTCTCTCCTTCGATGTACTTCCAGTAGCCTTTTCCCATCAGGAAATTGGTCAGTCTGAATCTCCAAGCATGGAAGTTGTTCTTGTCCAGCTTATCGCTCATAAGCTAAATCATTCCATCTACGTTTGCCATTTCTATAGCTATTCACAACACTGCAAAACACTACAAGCAACACTTTTGCTTGAATATTGTTGCACTATGATGTGATAGTTCGATCTCAGAAAAACACAGTTCTCATTTATCAAAAGTACACGAAATTGCTTGAAATTTTGGATCTGGAATGTATGAGTGTTGTTGAACATGACGCAAGTTATAGTTTCTGAAACTCACTTGGTTATTTTGTGGGCCCCACCTTGTGAGCTTGAAACAAAGGTTGAGATGGCTCCAAAACCTTCACGCCAATTTTCGTAGCAATCTCAGGTTGTTTGTGAATCGCGCTTTCTCCACGCCTTCTCGCATACTCTACATCATTGGCCTTCTCCACGATCTCTCTACAGCCACACTGGCTCTGATACCATGTCATGAGGAAGGAGATAAGCAAGAGAGCTCACACACAGAATCTCACAATCAAAGAGAAGCACACACTCAGATTGAGGCAAGGAAGAATGATCTTCTTCTTCTTCTATTACATAAAAAGGAATGTACAAGAATTACCTAAAAACAAGAATACAACTATTGCAATATATAAAGGCCATTATATAAGGAAAAACCTAATATCCGCAAATAAGTGAGCTAGAAAGAAACAAATGTGTCATCATTCTCAATAGATAAATCTAATAAAGCTCAATGAAGTGCCCCTGACATATACCGGCATGACCACTATATGTTAGAGAAATGAAAAAGTAATACGTGTCAACCTGGATCATCACATGTTTGAGATTGATATCTCAACATGGACCACAACACAGGATCAACCGAGATACGAGGAAAGATTTTTTGCAATCATGTAACTTACATATTGTAGCAGGAAGTTTGTACTAAAAAGAACCAAATGGCATATTATCAAGATGTGTCAAAGAAGGCGAACGGAAAACTTAACAGAGCAAGCTCATGTGAACCGATGGAAGATTCATAAGGGAGTTCATGGGACGATAAGAGAATTGAAAAGATTTGGATTATAATGGCCAGACATGTCAAAGGACGTACATGAACACATTTGCAACTGCCATGGATGCCAAAAGAATACCCCTAAGGACCATGCATCTTTACAATTCTCTACAATAGCACCAACTTGGAGTAAAACATTGGTAGAATTCTTAAAAACACGAACACATGAGGAAGGTGCTAGCCTAGCAAGGAAGCTGACCCTAGAGGAAATGAGTAAGGACTACACCATAATTGGGAAACAATTATTCAAAAGGGGAAAGGACAATCAGCTACGATTATGTGTACACAAAGGTGAATATTTACCCATATTAGAGATGGTGCATGCAGGTGCAGTGGAAGGACATTTTTAATCTGAAAATTTTATAAAAATGATTCTCTTTGTAGGTGTGTGGTGGCCAACTCTACACATGGACGCTAACACATATGTACGAAGTTGTGAGGTGTGCCAAAGAACCAAGTATCCTATAAGAAGAGATGATATGCCTCTAAGACCCATGATTTGCACAAGAGCCTTTTCAAAATGGGGCATTGATTTCTTGGGACCTCTAAAACCTCCAGCCAAAGGATCACATGTCAAATGTATAATAGTGGCAACTAATTATTTAACAAAATGGGTAGAAGCAAAAGCAACGAGGAAAATTGATGTGTCAACCATAGCAAAATTTCTCTTTGAAAATATCTTTACTCGCTTTGGATTGCCAATAGAAATAGTGAGCGATAGGGGAACACACTTCATCAATGAAGTGATAGAATCATTGATGAATGATTTCCTTGTGATTCACAAAAAATCAGCCACTTACCACCCTCAAGCCAATGGCCAGGCAGAAAGTTCCAATAAGGTATTGTGCACAGTGTTGACCAAAATAGTCAACAACGGAAGGTCAGATTGGGACAAACAATTGCATCATGCAATTTGGGCCTTTTGTGTGGCTTACAAGATGGCCATTGGAACCACTCCATTCAATTTAGTATATGGATAGAATGAAATTTTACCAATTGATTTTTTAGTTCCTACCCTATCCATAGCGCAACAGAACGAATGGACAGGCCATGAATTATCCCAACAATTGAACCAAATTGAAAAACTGCACGAAACAAGAATACAAGCTGTAGCAAGAATTTATGCAGCTAAAAGGAGACAAAAAGCCTACTACGATGCACATATTAAGGATAAGGTCTTAAAGGAAGGTGATTTGCTATTAGTGTACACATTGAAACAGCATACAAAGAAATTGCAGCAGTGAGGGTATGGTCCATTATTGATAAATCGAATCTCAACCGGTGGATCAATAAATTTAGCCACTTTCTAGATGGAGACGTACTTCCCAACTACATTATGGATGTAGAGTTAAAAGATATATGGAACCATTAACAGATCAAATGTTAGCACGACTTGTGGGAGCACAAAATCGAAAAAAAGAAGAAGAAAGGATTAGAGAAGAAGCTCAAATGGAAGCTCTGGAACGAATCCGAAAGTGAAAAGAGTGGATGAGTGGCAAAGAGATGAACGATATGTCAAGGGAGAGGAATCGATACCCATGGCAAACTACCAAGTGGGTAATGCAAAAAATGCAAGCAGTAGTATTTCCCGACCATACTTAAACCTAGGAATTGGGAACACGGAATATCAACTAGTGGATGCATTGATTGACACAAGACCAGCACTAAGTTGCATGCGAGTATCATTAGCCACTCACCTCAAAATGACCATGAGTCCCACTAAGGCATATATGATAGGAATCGGAGGACAAATTATCGAATGTATAGGAGAATTCCTAATGTCTCTGCATCTAGGAAATTCCACTATGGAGCAAAGATTTTTGGTATGCCAAGATAAAGACCTTATTGAAAACCTGATCCTCGGACATGACTAGATCTTTGAGAATGAAGTCAGCATACACCTTACACAAGGATACATATCTGTCAAAATAGGGCACAAAGAAGTCTTTAGTCTATTCGAAGCTAGATCATCACTTATCCTTAGTTCAATCTCACCCAAGGAAGCAAACCTTAAGGAAAATAGGGAAGAAGCTTCAGATAGGGATGTGTCTCATGAGTACCCTAAGCTAGACTTACCTGCTGGTAGTGAAGTGTTGCATGACTCTGTAACCAACTCTCCTATAGGATGTGAGATTGATGGCAAAAGTGAGGATGTGTCATCTTAACCCATTGACAATATAAGACAAAAACCGATGTGGATGTCAACCACAAGAATACCACCTCCAATGAACATGTGACTACGATGGGTATGCAAAGATAAATTACCTCAACATGCTAGTACAATGCCGGAATAGATCGACCATCTAGCAAAAACACAGCAAAATAATCACTATTTGAAATCTCAAGGTGATAGACCAAGAATTCTGTGTGTATGGCTTCCAAAATCATTAATGGAGGCTTAGAAATCACAGCAATGCATATGGATCCCGAAAGTAGTTTGAAGAATAACAAAACAAGAGATAGAAAAACTCAAGGAAATGTCATACCAATAGAATAGAGCAAAGGAAATTGTCAAGGATCAAAGAAAACACCAAAATACCACAACACGAAAAACCTAGTCCAAGAACAAGAATAAGTCAAAGACCACAGTCAAGAGTAGAGGAAGAAGAATGTGATAGAAGCAAATGCCACCATCAGAGAATACAAGGTTAGTGTGGAGACCCAAGAAGCGACAAGGAATCAACCAAGAGGACCAAGGAGACTCTTCTTGCACTCATAAAGAATCAATTGAATCCAAAGTATGCATGATAGGGACACATTACAAGGCCACGCATTCGGCACATACCTTCCTCAATAAAAGTACATTTCCATAACTGAAATAGGACTTAGCTTCTGCTATCATAGGAATGAACATCCGGTGTAAATAATTAAATGCTTTGGCTATAAACTAATCTCTTGTTTTCTTTTAGACTTGAAAATTTAAAAAAAGTATGGTAAGGTACCTTACTTGTGTCTACTTATGCAAGGGGGTATGGAGTGGTGGAGGATGACATAAGGTTTTACGTGCAACATTTTCTCTAAAGGAGTGATCACCTGCCCCCAACATAATGGGCATACAACAATGAAGGACATAATCAAATCCGTTTTAATATAACAAATCATGAATTAAAGTAAAAGAATTAATCTCCCATGCGAACTCCTTTCTTCTTTCTACTATCATGTTCTTTGGAGGTACACCTATTGTCAAAAATTGGTGTAGTTCTTCATATCATGAATCAATCCTATCAACCCCATGAAAAATAAAGAGAATTGAGACTATTATTTCATCGATCTATTCAATAGGATTTTCTCTCGATTGTAAATGGCTAAAATAATTTGCAATTTCATGTTCCTATTCTAGTCTATGTGCGTTAATGGATAACCAAACTCCTATATGACTAGTACCAAATCAGCAAGCCTTTTAGAAAGATATGGTTTCTTTATTAGAAAGAGCAAAATTTGATTATCCACATGAATTGTTACCTTTTTGGCTAGTAAATTGTGTCAAAAAATTTTCGATCCATAAAAGATCCCCAAACATGCTATCTCTCACATTATAGAATTGCATCTTGGTGAGTCAAGACTGGACTTGCATAGTAAATAAATTTGTACCACCCTTTTTGTGGTTCTTGCATGAGAACAACTCTTAACACGATATGAGATGCATCAACAAATAAATGAAAATGAAAATTAAAATATGGAGGTATCAAAATGGTTGTAGTTCCAACATTTTCTTGAGTATATTGAATTCTTTTTGTTGTTTTGGACCCCAATAAAAGAGACCTTCTTTCTTTATAAGATATGTAAGAGGTGCGCAAACATGGGCTAAATATTGAAAAACCATCTATGCCATTTTATTTTTCCAATAGATTGATTTCAATACCTAACTTTTTTGGGTTCAACTGCATTCACAATTTTCTCACCCTTGTGGGGGTGAACTTAAATGCCCTCTTGAATACGAATTTGGCCTAAATCACTCCTCGTTGTAAAAAGGGACATTTTTTTAGACTCAAAGATAATCAAAACTCACTAAATTTTTGGAAACAGAACTCCAAATGTACATATGATCATTCTTCCTTTGTGGAACAATAAAATAATCAAGAAATCCCTTGATAAGTTATCTCAAATATGGCTCCAACACCCTCATGACCTATTTTTGAAAGGTAAGCAATGCACTCTTCAATCCAAATTCACAACTATGGAGGCACACACCCCCCGTTTCATAACAATTTCTATGTTTTCTTGTCCTCTGGAGCCATTTGTTTTGATTGTACCCAGTAAACCCATCTAGAAAGATATACATCTCTAAACCTTCAACTAAACCAAGTAATGTATTGCAATATTGTAATAGAAATGGGACAATCACAATAGCTACATTCAATTTCCTATATTCAAGGCAAACACAAATCTTTCCATTTTTCTTTGAGATTCTTACTATTGATGAGATCCAAGATGTTTAAATTGGATAAATAAGCCCAAATCCAAAAAACTTATCCAACTCCCCTTTTCTCTTCTATGCATAGCTTGGATTCATTCTATATCATTGACTTATTGGGACTTCTTCTATTTTCAAATTTATGTGATGTTTACACAACACATGATCCACACCTTTAATATCCATAGAAGAACAACCAAGGACACTAGTATGTGATTTAGGGATCATGATTCCTTGATCAAATATATGCCTAGCTTGATTGTAATATGGATCTCATGAGTTCTCTCTAATGATCCTTATACACATCGCTATGTTGATACATGGGCCTAAGTGGGGATTATTGTCAGCTATAATGACACACAAAACATAGAGTGATTTTTCCAATTCTTCTCAATAGCATAACACTGTGTGGGCTTTCTCGTTACACATATATCAAACAATCAAGGCCATATGTGAAGTTCTTCGAGTTATTGAAGGTTACCAAAGTGTTCAAGCATGCTAAAGTTCTCAAGATGACACACACACACACACACACACACACACACACACACACATATATATATATATATATATATATATATATATATATATATATATATATATATATATATATATATATATATATATATATATATATATATATATATATATATATATATATATATATATGTGTGTGTGTGTGTGTGTGTGTGTGTGTGTGTGTGTGTGTGTGTGTGTATGTATGTGTGTGTGTGTGTGTATATCTATATATATATATATATTTATTTATTTATTTATTTATTTGGTTTTAAAAAACTTTTTTTGAAGCCCATTTTGTAAATTAACAAATTTTTGTCTATTTTAGGACTTATAAACTTTTGTGGAAAACTCTCAATTTTGTACTCCGGAATCCTCAAATATATGTAGATCGTTTCTTATAGTTTCCTACATCATAATAACTATTAAAATTAGTTCAAGTATTGATGGAGAGAGTTAATCTCCAAAAGAACAAGCTACTCTTGAAATTAGAGCACCTCTATATCAAGAGTAACTCAAAACATTCACCAATTTGGAGGATTAATGATCAATTATAAAAATTTTGGATAAACTGTGAAGAAGATGATTCTACAGAAGGTGTGCTGCACATATTTCTCTCATTGACTTATCAAATGTGTAAAGTTTTTTATAAAACTTTGCACAAGGTGTCTTCTATAGTTTCCGCACCTTCTCCAAGTTAAATCATTCCAAAAGACTCAGTAGATATTAAGAAATGATCTCAACAAGTCACCTATGTCTAGAATTGCTCTTCTGAGAAGTCGATTCAGACACCTATAACTTCTAACACTTGGTTCTCTCAATCTAGAACCCATTTATGCAAATGCTTTTATCCATAGATGGCTTACCTTCCAACTTAGATTTTGACTCCTCAATCATGCAAAACTTTAACCTGTGCACTGAGAAATGATCAAATCTTTGACCATCGAGATTGCACCTATTTCAAAAAACAGTGAACAGTTCTTCACATATGAATGTTCCTACTCATAATTCTCACAGCGTGTTTACAATTAGGCTCTCAAACTTTAACTATAGACTCATTAACTATGGAATTAGATGTCTACAAAAGGATTCTTGAAATGATCAAGCACAGAAGGAGAATGCACAGAAACATCGGGCGCAATTTTTCTTCCATTACTCTGGATGAGAGAGCTAATCTTCATACTTCTCAAGTGTCTAAACACACCTAATTCTTCTGAATTCTAGTATTCTATACTCTCATACATTTGCCCCAACATTTTTCCTTTGTATATATAGTCAAATATTTACAAGCTTATGACTATACAAAAGTATAAGTGATCTATCTCTGAATTAATGTACATATGTGTACTCATCTTCATCTTCTGAATATGCACTTGCTTCATGCTTCATAACTTGATCTTTTCTTCAGTCCTTGACTTCAATTCTTCATCAAAACATCAATTGTTGATTGTCCTGCACCAACAGCTCCCCCTCAACCATCAATTGAGGTTTTCTCTATCTTCTTTATGCCTACCAAGTCCTTGAACCTCTGTAGCTTTGGTCCATCCAAGCTTTTGGTTAGCATATCAGCTATCTGATCTTTTGTTGAAGTATGTATAACTTCAATCTCTTTATCCATCACCTTCTCTCTTAGAAAATGATACTGAATCTCAATATGTTTAGTCCTTGCATGAAAAACAGGATTAGCAGCTAAATACAATGAACTCATGTTATCTCCATGAATAGTGGGTGTATTCTGAGTGATATCAAAACTCTTCATGAGAGCCTTTAGCCATATGACTTCCTTTGCAGCTTCCACCATACCTTTGTACTCAGCTTTTGTAGATGACAAAGCAATTGTATGTTGCTTCTTTGAACACCAGGAAATTAACTTATCTCCCACATAACACAAGTATCCATATGTTGATCTCCTATCATCAAGATTACCTGCCCAATCTGTATCACTATAAATCTTGATATTTGTATCTGATGTAAAACCATAATACAAACCTTCTTTGAGTGTACCCTTAATGTACCTCAACACTTTTTGTCCTGCAATCCAATGTTCTTTCCTAGGACAATGCATGAATTGAGACAATATTCCAACTGCATATGACAAGTTAGGTCTAGTTAATGTAGCATAGATTAGACTACCAACCAAACTTTGATATAGCTTCATGTCCTTGAACTCTTCTCCTCCATATCTGCTCAATTTATGATTTACCTCCATTGAAGTAGGTGCTACCCTGCAATCATCCATTTTAAACTTGATCAACAAGTTTCTCAAATACCTTTCTTGAGTTACATACACTCCATGTTGAGTGTATGATATCTCCATTCCCAAAAAATATGACAAGTCTCCCAAGTCACTGATCTTGAACTCTTTCTCCATTTGCTTCTTTAGACTTTGAATGCCTTTCTCATATGTACCTGTAAGAATTATATCATCAACATATATGCACATGTAAATAAACCCATCATCACTTGCTTTGACAAGCAAGCTACTTCCTGCTTTAGATACTTGGAATCCAAGTTCTTTTAAAAACTTCACAAGTCTATAATTCCATGCCCTTGGGGCCTGCTTCAAACCATACAAAGCTCTCTTGAGCTTACATACATGATCTGGATGCCTTTCATCTCTGAATCCTTGTGGTTGCTCCATGAAAAAATCATGTGAAATATAACCATTTAGAAAAGCATTCTTCACATCTAGTTGACATAATTTCCAACCTTTACATGCAGCAATGGCTATGAGTATCCTGATGGTTGTCATCTTTGCCACAGAACTATAAGTTTCATCATAATCTATACCATATGTCTGAGCAAACCCTTTCACAACAAGTCTAGCTTTATACCTAGACACACTTCCATTTGCATACCTCTTAGTTTTGTAAACCCATTTACATCCAATCATCTTCTGACTATTTGGTTTAGGAACCAAATCCCATGTGTCATTCTCCATCAATGCATCATACTCTTCTTGCATAGCTTTCTCCCAATTTTCCTTACCTTTTGCCTCTTCATATGTAGAAGGGTCTTCATCTGCCTTTATCATATAAACATAATCTTTGGTAGCCAAAAAAGAAGTTTCATAGCTATACCTTGTAGGTTGCCATTTGTGTCTTGTTGACCTTCTGAGTTCTCCACTCCTTGATGTTTCTGGTTCATCACATTCTGGATCAAACCTTGGCACTTCTTCAAATTCAACATGTACTTCATTGTTCTCTTCTTCATCAAATATCTGAACCTTTGATTTACCTTTCTTTTGATTCACAACTTCTTCATCACCTGCATAAATATTGATTGTACTTGTATACCAAGTACCTTGCTCATCAAATGTAACATCTTTAGACACAATGAATTGCTTTGTGGATGGACTCCACAACCTATATCCCATCTGCTTATCATCATATCCAATGAATACATATTTTTTAGCTTTAGGTTCCAATTTGTGTCTTAATTGTGATGGCACATATGCATATGCCAAACATCCAAATACTTTGCAATGATCTAGAGTAGGTCTCTTACCCCACCATGCCTCATATGGTGTCATACCCTGCAAAGCTTTACATGGTAATCTATTAACCAAATAAGTAGTTGTATTCACAGCCTGAGCCCACAAATAATTTGGGCAGTTTTTCTCCTTCATCATAGACCTTGCAAACTCAACAAGAGTTCTATTTCTTCTTTCTGCTACACCATTCTATTGAGGAGAGTACCTGCAAGTAATTTCCCTTTTTATACTTGCATTCCACAAGTAATCATTGAACTCATTAGAGAAATACTCTCCCCCTCCATCTTACCTTAGTCTCTTCAACTTATGACCTATAATTCTCTCTGCATACACATGATAATGTTTGAATGTATTGAATACCTCTGACTTATCTTTGATCACATAGATAGTGATCCATCTAGTAGCATCATCAACATAAATTACATAATACCTTGAGCCATTGATACTGAAATCCTTTGATGGTCCCCACACATCTGTGTGTACCAACTCAAGCTTCTCTGAATACATAAAACCATGCTTGGAATAAGATTTCTTATGAGCCTTACCTAATTGACATGCCTCACATCTGTATGTCATATGTTGACCTCCAATATTAGGAAATCCAAGCACTGAACCATTATTAACCATATCTTTGATACCTCTTTCATTGAAATGTCCAAGCCTCTTGTGCCAAAGATCTAACTCAGAGATCTTATGTCCTCCATAAGTGAACAAAGCATGACCAACATTACCTTGGATTGTCAATGTGAACAATCTTCCTTCTTTCTTCCCTGAAACAATTTGTTTATACCCATTGCTAGGGTCTTCCACAAACACTCCTTCATTAGTGAACCTAACTTCATAACCTTTTTCAACAATTTGTCCTACACTTATCAAATTCTTTGGAATTGTAGGAAAATACAAAACCTTACTCAAGAGAGTACTACCATCCTTGGCCTTCACTGATCCAATTGACTTCACATTATGCTTTGTATTGTCACCTGTTTGAACTACATGATTAGTTACCTTATTCTCCAAATCAGTCATCAAAGCTATGTTGCCACTCAGGTGATTGCTACACTCTGAGTCAATGTAGAAGACTCTTTGGTCTTCACTTTGCCTTTCACAAGTTGCATTCATTATCACTGTTGAATCCTCCTTCTGATCTGAAGCATAATTGTAGTAGGTATTGTTGTATTGTGGACTTTGGAATCCTCTACCTGCATTTCTTCCAAAGTAACCTCTACTACATCTACCTCTCAAATTACCTCTTTGATTTCTGCCACCTCTTCCTCTTGAATTAAAGTTCTGATTATATCCACCATTATTCTGAGTATTATGCCAACAATTATTAGCTAAATGATTTGTCTTACCACAAATCCAGCAAGCTTTGACTCCATCTTTATTACTCCTGCCTCTTCCTCTATCTTTGCCACCTCTTCTTCCTCTTAGAAGTTAGCTTGGCTAGTTGTACCTTGATCTTCATTTGCTTGTTGCTTCCCTTTGATATTCTTCTTCTTATCCTTTGAATACATTGCATGACCTGTACTTTTATCACTTTCACCTTTGACATCCTTCGCAAAGGTTAACATGTGTCATAGCAACTGATTTAAGTCAGGAGTGAAATGATCAAGTGATAACTCAGTAGACAAAATGAATGGCTTCCATTTTTCATCACCTCTCAAACATGTGAGGATTTGCCTTACCAATTTATCCTCCTCAATATCTTCATCAACTGATCCTAATGCATCTGCAATGTCCTTCATCCTTGTTACATAATCTGAGATGGATTGAGAGGCCTTCTTCTTGAATGTGGTAAATTCTGCCCACAAGGATGACTTCCTTGACTTTGTGGTGTTTTGGAAATGCTATTCCAAAGCATTCCATATATCACTTGCACTTTCAAGACCTCTAATGTGAGGTAGCAAGTAGTCATTAACTGCCATGTAGATAATGCTCCTAGCTTGAGCATCTTTCTTCATCCAAGTCTTCAAATATGATAATTCCTCTCTAGTTGCAACACTAGGATCTCTGAACTGAGGCTTTTCTTCTTCACCTATGACATAACTTATCAAGTCTTTGCTCATAAGATGAGCTTCCATCCTCATTGACCATGCTGGATAGTTCTCTCTATCCAACTTCTCTATCTGAAGAGAATCTCCCATCCTTTCTTCACCTGTGTATTGAATTTTTCAAACTTTATGAGTAATAGATGTACCTTTACTTCGAATGATACTTCTTTTGTCTTCCTTGATGTCGTATGGCCTCCTTCTCAAGTTTTTCTCTCAAGCTTTCACCTTTTGAATCTTCAGATGTTGAATTCTTTATAACTGCAGTAGTCGGGATCCTCGTTTCTTCAATTTTGATGTTTCTTGCTCTGATAGCACTGATGGAGAGAGTTAACCTCCAAAAGAACAAGCTACTCTTGAAATTAGAGCACCTCTATATCAAGACTAACTCAAAACATTCACCAATTTGGAGGATTAATGATCAATTATAAAAATTTTGGATAAACTGTGAAGAAGATGATTCTACAGAAAGTCTGATGCACTTATTTCTCTCATTGACTTATCAAATGTGTAACGTTTTTTATAAAACTTTGCACAAGGTGTCGTCTATAGTTTGAGCACCTTCTCCAAGTTAGATCATTCCAAAAGACTCAGTAGATCTTAAGAAATGATCTCAACAAGTCACCTATGTCTAGAACTGCTCTTCTGAGAAGTCGATTCAGACACCTATAACTTCTAACACTTGGTTCTCTCAATCTAGAACCCGTTTATGCAAATGCTTTTAGCCATAGATGGCTTACCTTCCAAATTAGATTTTGACTCTTGGTTCATGCAAAACTTTAACCTTTGCACTAAGAAATGATCAAATCTTTGACCATTGAGATTGGGCCTGTTTCAGAAAACAGTGAACACTTCTTCACATATGAATGTTCCTACTCATAATTCTCACAGCCTGTTTACAATTAGGCTCTCAAACTTTAACCATAGAATGTAAGTTTCTCATGGTTACATAGTTTGATTTTTGTCTATGCAAGAGTGCCAAGTTATAAAAATTCAACGTGGATTGTGTAAATAGTTTTGAGCTAGATGTAGCAATATGCAATGAGGGATGGTGTTTATTGTTAACCTTTGGAGTTGTCCTCTCCAATCATTTAGCATAAAGAATCAACAATACATCTTATATTTGTCAATCTTGGAAGTATACAAGAGACCAGAGCCCCTTCTAGATGATAGAATCCAAGAAATAAGAGAAAATTGGCTGGATTTCTGAGAAATAATGAAAATGAAGAGGAATTTCTAGGGTTTTGATTATCTTGAGCAACACTACACCATTTCCAATGATCTTGGTGTCTAAAGTGTATTATTTTCTCAGCAGAACACAATCATCAAGTCAAATCTCAAAAAATGATACCTGTAACCCTCAAACGAGACAATTGCGATTCTATGAAATTTGATGATTTCCATCTCCAGCATCATTCTTCAACAATTTCTCACTCAACACATCATGAATCAACTCTCTTCATACACATTCATCAGAAATACACAATAGAAACTTACAAATTCCATGGATACACATAGAATAGACTCAACAAATCAAAGAAATTCACACAAAAGGAAGAATCACGATTTTCTGCAAGAAACTCTCTCTTTGCTTGAATAGCATCAAATACAAATAACCAACCCTCTCAAAATAGAGGAAATTGTCTTTTATACATTTTCAAGTGTTCTTTTTCACACTTGAATTTTGGTCCTTTTCCCTTCTAATCTAAAAATATGCTATCTAGGAGTTTCCAAAAATTCTAGAAAAAATACATAAGATTCTAATCTATATGAGGAAGACTCTTCCTCATTTTTACATTGTTTGCATAAATATTTTTACAATTTTTTTGGCATTTTACAATTATTTTCCTCTCAAAAATACTACTTCTAACATTCTTCCCCTCCTAAACCTTTTGGCTCCTGACAAAAGACATTCTTGCTGATACTCCATGAATGCTTCCTTCACTTCTTTTTTCTTTGATATGCCTGTGACAGTAGGTCATGGCTTTTCCTTTCAGTAATGTTCAAGCTATTTATGATCTCAAATAACGCTTTTCTCCATTGCACAGCAGCCTCTGGTTTATCTATTACATCTTTCTTTAGGTATTCTGTGTATGCAGCTTCATAAGCAGTGAGTCGAGACTTCGTTACTACTGACAAGTTTCCAAATATCTCTGATTCTCTTTCAAAAAATCCATAATCAAACGCATCCTCAAAAATCTGGAGATAATGGCTTCCCAAAAATATTATTCTGCTATAATAAGCCATCAAACATATCCGGTCTGGAGTTTCACTGAGATCAAATAATAAAGCATCAGTTGGTGAATTAAAGCCAATGTAATTGAGAATTTTGACATCTGTATCTGTAAAGGTCTCTATGCATGCCAATATGAGTCTCATTACTCTGATTAATAAAATACATGCTGGATCATTGACATCTTTATATGTGGATATGATAGACTCTGTTGTGTCAACCATATACTTCTTTGTTGGCCATGTTCCTGCCTTTGGGCCTTCTATCTTTGGAAAATTCAACCATTTTGATGGAATCTGTCCCTCCTTCCTTCTTTCCCAAAAGATTTTCCAATCCCTTCTCCTTGCTACTGGACAATATGCTGGATTGACTTTTAACTGTATTAGTGCTTCTTTCCATATTTTTCTGCATTCTTTATTAGCATCCAACCACCTATTTCTCCATTTAGGATTAGCTTTTTCAAATAACTCCTTTGTCACATTGATGTCTTCTTCATATTCTAAATACTTGTTTGGAGGTAATCCTACCCTTGCCAATTGATAGTTTCTAATGCTTTTCATAATCATGCAAAAGGGTATACCTAAGCCATCTGCAACCCAATGGTGTTGATCCGGATTTATTCCTTTATTCAGAGCAAAATAACAATTTGTTCCTCATATTCATTATGCATCTTTCTAATAAATTCCATTCTGGATTCTCTGTCTGTTAGAAGTTTCTAAACAAAATCTTCTGAGTACTCTTCTACAGGTGCTTTGTTTCCTTGTTCACCATCATGTTGGGTTCTGTCATCATCTCCTACTTCATATTCTTCTGTTTGTGTAGCCTCTACTTGCTCTTCCACCTAGGTTTGTGGTTTTTCCAATTTTTTTTGTAGTTCTTCTATTGTCAACATTAAACTTCTATTTTGGGAGGTCCACAACTCTCTTTCTGATTTCCACTCATTTCTTTCCTTTTCCATACTCAACTGCCAATCACTTCTCTCTTTTTCTTTATCCATATGTAACTTATTATATCCCCTCATAGAAGTAGCAGCATGTTTACTGGCTTGTTTTTCCAACTCCTTGGCTTCTTTCAACTCTGTTTGCAATCTCATAATTTCCTTGTTCGGATCTTCCTTCTCATCCTATGTCACCTGAACATTCTTGCTTTCTTCCTTCAACTGACCTTCTTCCATTAATAACTTGTTTATTTCCTCATTGGCTTTGACCATAATTTGATATGAACTTTGCAGGGTTCTGTATCTCCCTTCAATTTTTTTCAGCTCCATCTCCATTTTGTTGCTATGCTCTGTCTGTTTTGCACATTTCTCTTCAAGAAATTGAATTTTGTTCTGTTGTTGAACTTCCAATTCTTCCAAGGAAATCATTCTGTTGGTCAAATCCTCATTTTTCTCCTGCACAATCCTCAATTGTTCTGCTAACTGCTCCTTTTCTTTCATGTGCTCATTAATGATTCTGTTGCCTCTTACAAACTCAGATTCAGCCACCAATCCTGATATGATCATGTTTCTACTTGATGGTCTGAATTGTTCTATATTGCTCATAATGACCTTGCAGGCAGATCTTATGTCTTTAGGTATCCTTTCCAACCCAGCTTCTAGTTCCATTTGTTTTACTTCTATCTGCTTTTCTTCTTTACAGTCATTCTCTTCTTCATTGTCTTCCTCATACTCTATGACCTGGTTATTTTGTTTTTCATAGCTCTTATCTGCTTCCATTTCTTCTTTGTCCTCAGATTCTAATATCTAATCCTCCTTATTCTCATGTCGTGATGTGTCTTTAATTGTC
The DNA here is from genome assembly GCA_020310875.1 of Ceratopteris richardii. Classification (NCBI taxonomy): domain Eukaryota; kingdom Viridiplantae; phylum Streptophyta; class Polypodiopsida; order Polypodiales; family Pteridaceae; genus Ceratopteris; species Ceratopteris richardii. The sequence continues at coordinate 92,679,768 of CM035426.1, forward strand.
TTTGTTTCTTTTGCCTTCTTGTTCTCCTTTACTTGTTGTTCTTCAAAAAGATGTTTTTCCTTTACCTGTACTTCCTTTTCCTGAATTTGGATTGAATCAGTCTCCTCACCAAGCTTTTTCTGATCATTGATTATCTGATCTTTCTGTCCTTCCTCTTGCTCATCTATATCCATGAGATCCAAATCTTCCTCTGGTTCCTGATTTTCTGTCGATGTGAACTCTTCATTATGATTCAAATCATATAGTATGTCTTCTATGCTTTTATTTATCTCTTTCTCTGTAATTCCTTCTTCCATTTCTTGAGCTTTCTTCTTTTCCCTTACTTCTTCTGTTTCCTTGATTTGATCTGTATCTTTTTGTTTATGTGTTGAACTGGATAACTGAACTTCTTTTTCTGCTTCTACTTTCCCTTCATCCAATTTGAAATAGGTTTGATGTAAAGGTTTTTTCCATATTGTCTTTAATCCTGAGTCCACTAATCCACAACTGAATTCCTTCCTGAGTTCACTCTCTTCTTCCATCATCACTGCTTTGCCTTTCAATAGCCTTCTCTCTTCTTCATGACTAATTTGTTTTGCTGCTTCTTCTTGGACTTGCTTTCCTTGTGGCTTCCCACTCAATTCTTCTGGTGCTTTATTTTTTTCAGAAGCTTGTGTTATCACATTTGGTGTACTAGGCACTAATAAGTTCAAACTTTTCAACAAAAAGTTTTCAATATCACTTTCAGAGTCTGAAGAAAATTGTGAAGAGCCTGCTATTCCTGTTTTATCCGATCTTGATTCTTTCACAGCCATAGATTCCTCCTGCTTATCTTCTTCTACTTTTGCTTCCTCTGTCTCCATCCTTGGTACAGGTTATGCTACTGATTTTCCTTTACTTTTCTTGGTTAACTTCCTCTTTTGTACCGGTTTCTTCTGAACCTTCTTCTTTGCTACAATTGTAGTTCTTGTTTCAGGAGGTCCCTGTAGCTCTTTGAAATATGCTAACAGTTCCACTCCTTTTTTGACAAAAACTTCCTCTCTCTCAGCTGCCATCATCTGATCATGCAGCTCTTCATAGTGTTCTACTTCCTCTTGAATCCAATCAGTTGCTTTGCACGAGTAGTCCTCCAACATCTTTTGATATTGAGCTTCATATACTGCCCTTTTATTATTTCCTTGAGTCAAATAGGTATACAACTGCTCTTTGCTTGTCTGAGGTGGGTGTGGGTCATTTGAAGACTCTACTTGCTTCTGAGCAGCTTCATGCTCTTCCTTAGTTGCTTCGACCTGTTCCAACTCCACTTTTCTTGGATCCAATCTTCTTTTCTTTACTGGAATGACTTCTTCTGAAATTCCTTTTCTTTTCCTTTCTGCTCCCCTCATGCTTGATTGGCCTTCTGATTCTCTTACAGATATCTTCCTTGAAGGACTTTTGATTCCTGCCATCAAATTTCTGAAATATTGGGGTGCTAGAGCCAGTTGTAATTGATCCTCCATCCCTAGAACATGATGTATAATTCTAGTTAAGAATTGGGCTCCGTTCATATACTTCTTTTGCTCCCAATGTTTGGCTGCTTCCTTTAATTGCTCATGTATATATGGTGATACATCCATTATCCCAAAGGGCTTAGTTCTATCCTTATTATTGAACATAATCAATGTGACTGATTTGTGTGGCATGGTGTATCTAGGCAGTCTTGGAAAACAGAAATATTGCAAAAACATTCTGATGGCATACTCCTCATTTTCTTTTCCCTTAAAATCAGGAAACTTAGAATATCCTGTATATGTTTCTTTATTCGTCTTGACAAAGCTATTATCCAACTTAGTTCCCATTGGGTAAAACTGAAGAGCTGCCCTGATATGCTCTGCTTTTATTGTGATGTTCACCTCTTTGTTCTCCTTGTCCTTGACTGAACACCTAAAATATGCATCATTTCCCCTTCCAACTTCCAACAGACTATTCATCACTTGTGCAACTCTTTCAAAGTCTATAAAGAATATGGGTTCATCCAACAACTTGTGTAATCCTACTGCTTTTCATCTTTTGTAATTGAATGCACTTTTCTAGAATTTGTAAAACTCCTGACAGAGCATAGTGTATTTGTAACCTCCAACTCCCACTGTAAATATGTGCTGGCCAATAATATCCAGAGTTTCCTTGAGTTCCTTGACTATCTTTTCTGCTTCTGGAATCTCCGGCTCTTCATCAGATTCTAATTCTACTGTCTCCATTGTTGCTTCATTGTCTAAGAACCAATGTCCTCTAGACAGAGTGACTGAGTTTGCTTTGAACTCATGGATTGGTAGTTCCTTTGAATTCACCATTCTGGAGAAAATGTAGCATTACACAAAAAAGAAAACACTCCACCCACATGAGTCATAAGAATGTAAAAAATGACATTTGTTTTGAGATGATATCAAAGAAAAATGAAAATAAAATCTCAATTAAACCCTGACTTCCCCAAAAAACTCAATTAAAGTGATCATTACATGTGTAGCAAGATGTCTAGTGCTCTCTTCTCTTCTGAAAACTTTTATAAAGGAAGAAAAGATTTGAAAACTATAATTAGTTGAAGAAAATTGAAAAAAATAAATAAAAATAAAAAATAAAAAATAAAAAAAATAGAAACCTGCTATACTTCTATCTATGTCTTGCTTTGTGCTGTATAACTTATAAAAGAAAAAAATGGATAATTTTTCTCTCTTTTCTCATAAAAGAAAAATGAAATGGAAAATTTTTCTCTCTTTTTTTTTTCCTTCTTTTATTTCTTTGGTTTTTTTTAATAATATATATTTTTTCTCTCTTTTTTTTAATAATAAATAATTGCTTTCAATTGCCTTTCTTCCCCTCCTATTTCTTTTCTCAGAAAAAGGATAAGGTAGAACAAGTTGCCATTATTTCCCAATTGTCATAATTTGTTCTCTGTAACACTTTGATTTTCTTATCCAAGATCCTAACCGCATATCAGCTACTCATGTTCTTTTCCATTGAATCAAATCTGATTTTTTTACCCAATAACATTTGATTCTTGCTGACCCTATTCTAGAGATACACCCATCTTCTTTTGATAAGCTGTTCTTAAAATTTTTTGGCTTCCATATCCATTTTGTTCTGGGAATTTGTTTTGATGAGCAGGGGTTGTGGGTACTTTGTTTCCACATCTTTCTCGTTTTGATGTCTGGATACTTCTGACTATGCCATAGTTGCCACCTTCCTTCTGTCTCTTCACCAACTTTTACTCCTTCAATTTTTTCTTGTTTTTGATTAAATGAAGCTTGATCATAAAGTGATTGTATTGGTAATGTCTGTGTATCTTCTAATGAAAACGAAAATCCTTCCAGGTCTGGGTCATGAATATCCTATTGATCTTCCTGTTCTTCATTACTCAATAAAAACATTAAAAACCTTTTGTCATTTATTGTCAACTTGAGCTTCATTTTTTCAAAATCCAAAATTATTTTACCTTGCTTTAGCCATGATTGTCCCAAAATCAATTTTTCAGTCATCAAGTGTTCTGGCCATTCTTCACAGTCTATTCTCATATATTCTTTATTGAGCTTGACCTCAATAGAAGGTGAAGACATGCTTTGTATTATTTGTCCTTCCAAGGTTTTGATAAAGGTTTTACTTTTAGTCCTTTTTATGTTAAACTTATTTAACAAGGTTGAACTGATCAAATTTACCTGTGCTCCTGAGTCTATCAAAACCTTGATTTTTTCATCCTGAAAATCCATTGTTATCACAGGCAAATGTTCTTTTTGTTTTAGAGGTGTGTCACACAAAAGGACTTCTCTAAGATTTTTGGTTTTTCTTATCCTTTCCTTTGCCTCCTGTTGAGCCTCTTTTCTAATGTTTTCCTCTTCTTTTTTCTTGTTTTGAGCTTGATGTAATCTTCTCCATTCAGAAGCAGTTAATGGAAGATCATACCTTTTAACTCTACATCCACTTATGAAGTTTGGCATGATTTCTCCATTTATATTAGCTAATTGAATAGCTCCACTATTACTGATCTGATTGATAATATATGGTCCATGCCCTTTCTTCTGAAATTTCTTTTGATGTTCCTTTACTGTGAATGCCAAAACTAAATCTCCTTGTTGTAGATCTTTTTCTTTTATGTGAACATCATGATAAGCTTTTTGCCTTTTCTTGTCTGCATATATACTCATAATTGCTTGGAGTCTAGAAGCTCCCAATTGTTCTAATTCCATTACTCTCTCAGATAATTCATGTCTAGTCCAATTGTATTGACTACCCACCTTTAGTGTTGGAATGAGGAATTCCAAAGGTAGAACTGCATTTTTTCCATATACTAAATTAAATGGTGTCCTAATGCAGTTTTGTATGCCACTCTATAGGCCCATAGGACATGATTAAGTTGTAAATCCCAATCATTCCTATTTGTGTTTACCAATTTTGACAATACAGTACAAAGTACTTTATTAGTACTCTCTGCTAACCCATTGGCTTGTGGGTGATATGGGACTGACTTTCTATGACTTATCATGAAATATTCAGTTATGTTTTCTATGATTTGGTTCAAAAAATGAGTCCCCCTATCACTTACCAATTCAATTGGTAGTCCAAATCTGGTGATGATATACTCATAGAGAAATCTTGCAGTAGTCTGAGCATCATTTCTTTTTGTAGCCTTGGCCTCTGCCCATTTTTTCAGGTAATATGTGGCCATTATTATGTATTCAGCATGGGATTGTTTTGCTGGAGGATGTATGGGTCCAATGAAATCCAACCCCCATTTACTAAAGGCTCTTGCTGAAATTAAAGGTATTAATGGCATATTATCTCTTTTATTTGGTTGACTCACTCTCTGGCAAATGTCACATCTTTTTACATATGTTCTTGCATCAAGAAATAGAGTTGGCCACCAAAAGCCAGAATATAGTATGAGTTTAGCAGTCCTTTCACTTGAGAAATGACCTCCTGCCAGTCCAGAATGTGCCATTTCTAACATTTCAACATACTTATCTTCAGGAACACAAATTCTTAAATATCCATCCATCCCTCTTTTATACAATTGATCTCCTATTAATTGATACTCTTCAGAAATCACTTGTAAATTCTTTGAGTCTGCACTTTCTCTTTCTTATTTTCCTTTCTTGTTTCTTTTCAATTCCTCAATGATGTTCTCACTCCATTCTGGGTTTTTCTGAAACCAATATAGAGTTATAAGTTCTAAATTTTGCAAGGATTGGCATTCCCAATAGTTAGCAATATATTTTGTTACATCTTGAAACTTATTGGGCCAATGTACTCCCATCCTATTGAGATTACTTAGGGTGACTATTATGGAAGCATGAGTACAAGGGTTCCAACAATGAGCTCTTCTCAGATATTCCTGTTGCTCCTCTTCCGGAGTACAATATTCCAATATGCATGTATGGTTGAGGTGATACAAGTGCCCAGTTAGCAACATAAAATTCCTGCTTTGTAATACTAAATGTGTGTTGTTTCCAAATGTTCTGCAAGGTCCCATGGTTAGCAAAGGCACTAAAGTCATGGCCCATTCAGGAATACTTTCTACTTTGAACAGATATGTATTTGGCAGGTCATTATCTAAAGGAGAACTTGGTTCTTTAGCCTGGATTCTAGACAAATGATCTGCTCTCAAATGTGTTTTTCCTTGTTTGACTACAACCTCAAACTCAAACTCCATCAGTAGAAGAAACCATCTGACTATCCTACCAGTGTGACAAGGTTTGTTTACTAAATAGAGTAAAGCTTGGTGATCCACAAAGAATTTAAATTTGTTGGCCAAAAGGTAATGTCTATATTTTTTCACACCAAATATCATTCCCAACCCTTCTCTCTCAGTGGTTGTGTAATTTTTCTCTGCTGAATTCAGTTGCCTACTAGCATAAGCAATTGGGAAATCCAATTTTCTTCCTTCTATTGGTTGTGCTAACACACATCCCAAAGCATAATTTGAAGCATCCACATGGACATGGAAAATTTTATCCCACTGGGGTGTTTTCAGAATTGGTGTTGTTACCAAACAAGTTTTTAGAGTCTCAAAGGCTTGGTCACACTCTTTGGTCCACTCAAATTTTGTGATTAAGGCATACAAAGGTTTTGCAATGTTAGCAAACTTGTGTACAAATTTTCTATAATATCCGCAATGTCCCATGAAGGTTTGAAGTTCCTTTACATTTGTTGGTTTTGGAAGTCTACTATGGACTTAATTTTCCTTTCATCAGTTGAAATTCCATTTTTGGAGACTATGTGACCTAACATTCTCCCTTGTCTTACAAAGAACACACACTTCTCTGGATTTAAACATACTCTGTATGTTCTACATTTCCTGAATATATTTTCTAAATCTTCCAAATGATCTTGTCTTTTTAATGAAAAAGTACAAAGATCATCCACATAAATTTCCATTACATTTCTCAAGAATTCTTTGAAGATATGACACATCAATCTTTGAAAAGTTGCTAGGGCATTAGTTGACCCAAAGGGCATAACCCTAAAAGCATAAATTCCCCATTCTGTGGAAAAGGCAATTTTATGTTGATTTTCCAAAGCTATAGGTACCTGATTGTATCCTGAAAAACCATCCAAAATACTATAAACCTCCTTCCCTGCAACTCTCTCTAAAAGATGGTTTGTTATAGGCAATGGGTAACTATCTCTTATAGTTGCAGCATTTACTTTCTTCAAGTTAATGCATACCCTAAGTTTCCCATTCTTTTTTGGTACTACAACTATAGGAGATATCCATTCTGTATACTCAATCTCATAGATGAAATTGGCAGCTAGTAGCTTGTCAATTTCTTCCTTTATTTTAGCAGAGTATTTATCATTGAATGTGTAATGTCTTTGTTTGCTAGGTTTTGCATCAGGTGTAATAGGAATCTTATGCTCACAGATTTTAGGATCAATTCCTTTCAAATCCTTGTAACTGTAAGCAACATCCCTATAGTTCTTAGCCAGTTTTCTTAATGCTTCCTCCTCTTGATTTGCCATGTCATCAGCTATTACAATATTGGTGTGTATTTGACTGGTACCACATTTGTTGGTAATGGAGGTTGTTGCCCAAGTACAGGTCTTGGTTGCTCCATAAATCTGGATTCTCTTTGGTTTACATATTCTCTCTCCTTAATGGGTTGTTTATTATAAAAGCATTCTTCTCTGGTATGATTTGTCCATTTTCTTTCTAGTGTACAGTATTTGAGTGTTTTCCTATCTTGTAAATGTTGTGGTTTTTGATAGGGACATTGTTGTACCAAATGATTTTCTCCACAGTTATAGCATTTCTTATTTGTAGCTATCCTGGTGTTTATCAGATTTGTCTTGGTGCTAACTTCTAGAGCTTTCAATTGCTTTTGCTAATTCTTTTGCTGGTGGGATTTTATCATCATTTGTTCTTGATTGATCAAATGCTAATAGATCTTGTCCCCGGTTATCCTCTAAGTCTATTGCTTCTTTAACACATGCTCCTAGGTCTGGACACCTTCTATAATACACCAAGGTTCTCAATTGGGCACTTCTCAATCCTTCTATGAATAGGGATACTTGTCTTGCCATGGATGGTACCTCCTCTCTAGGACATCTATCAATGTACTGCTTGAATCTCCTAGCTGCCTCTCTAACATTTTCATCTTTTTGCTGTTTAAAGCTATGTATCAAGGTAGCTGTGCTATGTTTTATTCCAGTTTTTGAGAATTCCCCTATGAAGGCTTCAAGGAAGGATTCAATCTCTGGGTACATTTCCTTTCTCAAAGGAATGAACCAGGATAATGCAGGTCCTGTTAGGGTTAGACCAAATGCCTCAAATTGGACTTTGTAATCCTCTACTTCTTCTGCTCTAATTAATTGTCTAAATTCTGCAGCATGGGCATGAGGATCAAAATATCCTTCATATTGATTTTTCATGCATTTGGCTACTTGATAGGGTCTAAGCATTCTGCCCTGATTTTGCCAATGATATCCTTCTCAATGGAAAATCATTAAATCCTTCTGCTTCTTTTTCAAAAGGATTTGGGGAAGTATGTGTTCTCCTACCTTGTTGATGTTCACTATCATTGTGAGTTTCATGTGGTCTTGGCAAGTCTGATTGCTCTAGGTTTTGTTCCCAAGGTCTCTTGTTTGCACATTGCCCTAGGTCATTAGAATTTTTTGGGTCAGGTACCTCTAAGTTTCTTAATCTAATGAGAAACTTATGCATTCCATCCTGATATACATAGGTTCCAAACCTATTTGTAAACATGTATTTGAGAATGTTTATATAATCACCAGTTTCAGAGGATTCATTGGTTTCATTTAAATTCTCCATATTAATTTCTTGCCCTAAATCTTTTTCTTGCAATTCTCCTATTACTGACTCTACCTCTTTCCTTCCTAGCTCTTGCTTAGAATGTGTGTACAATTTATTACCAGACCTAAGAATCATTCAATTAATTTCACGATTATGTGGAGAGAATCGTTTTTTCCACGATTCTGTGGTGAAAATCGTGTTTCTCACGATTTTGTGATAAGAATCGTGTTTTTCACGATTCTGTTGTAAAAAATCGTGTTTTCCACGATTTTGTGATGGGAATCGTGTTTTTCATGATTCTGTGGTGGGAATCGTGTTTTTCACGATTTTGTAGTGAAAATCGTGTTTTCCACGATTCTGAGTAGAGAATCGTGTTTCTCACGATTTTGTGATAAGAATCGTGTTTTTCACGATTCTGTTCCCAGACAATCGTGATTGCTCACAATCGTTAGAAAACACGATTTTCTTATGAAAAATCGTGCTCTAGGAATCGCGATTTTGTCTTTTGTTTCAGAGAATCGCGATTTTGTATCCGATTACAAAATCACGATTCTGTGCAGATTTCTGAAAAAATTTTAGGTTGTTTATTTTTTAGTTTTGTTTTCTCACAAAGATTCACCTAATTAAAATTTTATCATGCAATAAAAGAGCTTTCACAAAATTATTATTATTTGTCTGTAAAATTCAAAATCCTAACAGTCGCGATTTCGTGATTTTACTGTTTCCTGAGTTTTTTTGTGTTCTAAACATAACCTAAGAACTTGAGATAATGCAAAAATTGATTAGGAAATCCTTACCTTGCTTGCTTGATCAGAAAATGTCCAAAAGCTTGTGTTTGCTGAAAGTCGCGATTTTGTTCTTGCTCTCACTCTCTCTCTCTTCCTCACTCAAATGAGTTTTCTTCTAAGATTCCAGGGTTTTATAGTGTTCACACAATCGCGATCTTGTGCAATTTCCTCAGAATTTTCATTTTTTTCTTGTCCAATTTTTATTCTTCAACAATTTTATGGTTTTAATCCACAATTCCTAACTTTTCACCATTGGTCACCCCCATTATCCACTTGGTGAAAATCGCGATTCTGTACTTGCTTTCCCAATTTTACTTATCATCCTCAAATTTCTCTGATATTTTTTGAAATTTGAATTCCTTAACCCACTTTATGAAATTCTCTTACAACCTCTTACCTCTATACCCAAATAGACAGAAAAAAATTCAACTTCTTTTTCTTACAGGAAATCGCGATCCTGTGCAGAGAATCATTTTTTTTCTGAACTTCTTGTTTTTTGCAATTCTGAGTCTTCTTTCCTCTTAATTCTCTTTAAGACTCTTTACCAATTCCAATTCAGCTGTCACCTGCAATTTTACATCATTAACAAAAAAATTAACCAAAAAATCGTGATTTTGTGAATAGAATCGTATTTTTTTTATTTTCCAGTTTTTAGCAAAAACAATTTTTTTTTTTCCACATGGTCTCCTTCACTCTTAATCAACCACACTTCAGTCCAACTTCCTAAGGAAAAAAGAAATTTGTTTGAATGTTTTAATGAATTTTATGAATTTTTTTAGTATTTTGCCCTAAATTAAGGTATACACTTCACTTAGGGTTTCTTGTTTAGTGATCTATTGATCCTGTGTTTCCTGATTGGTTATGCTCTTTTATGCTTTGCTATCTAATCAGTTCATGAGCAAAACTTCCCAAAGAAAATTGTGCTAAGAAGTGCAAATATCAATTTATGCAAAGATAAACTCACACATTTTTTCTTTTCAAGATGCAACTAAACTTTTTCTCAAGATTATTGCTCTGCCTTGTTTAACAAATGGATCTTATCTTCCTGTATCTAGCTACTTTTCTTGACTTTCCTCAATGCAATCATGGTATCTATCCCAAGATCAACAATTTTGCTTGGTACTTGCTCAAAAAGCACTCTACAAATGCAAAGATAGACACATTTTACCTTATCTTCAGCTTTCTTGATTCAGTTTGTCACACACCTGCACTTTACTTCTCAAAAATGATATGAGCAACTATCAATTTGCAAAAACTTCATCACTTCTTATTCTCAAAAAGATTATCTATTGCTTTCTTTTCCCAAAAAGAAAAACAAAGAAACCTACCTTTTCATGTTTCCATTTCTTGATTAAAGAGTATCACCTTTTCAATGTGTTCAATACCATCAACATTAGAAGATCCAGCAAGGTCCAACTTCAATGAAGCTTTTGCTATACTCCCCGGCAACGGCGCCAAAAAATGTTTATTGTTAACCTTTGGAGTTGTCCTCTCCAATCATTTAGCATAAAGAATCAACAATACATCTTATATTTGTCAATCCTGGAAGTATACAAGAGACCACAGCCCCTTCTAGATGATAGAATCCAAGAAATAAGAGAAAACTGGCTGGATTTCTGAGAAACAATGAAAATGAAGAGGAATTTCTAGGGTTTTGATTATCTTGAGCAATACTACACCATTTCCAATGATCTTGGTGTCTAAAGTGTATTATTTTCTCAGCAGAACACAATCATGAAGTCAAATCTCAAAATGATACCTGTAACCCTCAAACGAGACAATCGTGATTCTGTGAAATTTGATGATTTCCATCTCTAGCATCATTCTTCTCTCACTCAACACATCATGAATCAACTCTCTTCATACACATTCATCAGAAATACACAATAGAAACTTACAAATTCCATGGATACACATAGAATAGACTCAACAAATCAAAGAAATTCACACAAAAGGAAGAATCACGATTTTCTGCAGGAAACTCTCTCTTTGCTTGAATAGCATCAAATACAAATAACCAACCCTCTCAAAATAGAGGAAATTGTCTTTTATACATTTTCAAGTGTCCCTTTTCACACTTGAATTTTGGTCCTTTTCCCTTCTAATCTAAAAATATGCTATCTAGGAGTTTCCAAAAATTCTAGAAAAAATACATAAGATTCTAATCTATATGAGGAAGACTCTTCCTCATTTTTGCATTGTTTGCATAAATATTTTTACAATTTTGTGGCATTTTACAATTATTTTCCTCTCAAAAATACTACTTCTAACAGATGGTCTTTCTTATTGATTGAGAGAAATCTCATGTCAAAAACTTGCAATTTATAAAATTTGATCTTTTTCTCCTTCTTCTTCTTAAAGATCCAATCTAGTAATTCTTTTGGTCTCTCTACAGGTGACCAAGTAGATACTTAGATTGACAATTAGTTTTGTCCAATCCAACCTTTTTATGTTAGTGTATGAACCTTCCTTGCATCATCATGCATTTTTTAATTAGAAAATAGGGATGTATGCCTCTTATTGCAAGCAGTTTATTCTACTCTTACATTGAAAAGGTTAGCTATATTGATCTCTATTGTACTAGTGAATGAACACATTTTAGCATTGTTTAGGAAACTACTTGTTGGATGCTTGTGTGACGATAAGGAATTCCCAGAAGCTGATATAAGGGGGTGAATATGATTCTTGCATAGCTCCACAAGAAATATATATTCCTCATTCTTAATATTTATTCAGTTGGAAATGGTTAATTTTTAGTCATTGGGATTAGACAAAGTCAAGTTTGGTGTAAGGGAGCTTGATATTTTATCTTAGGTGTATTTTTTAGTATCATTTGTCTTTGTTTTCTCATGCATATATCAAATTATATGTGACAATGATTTAATTGAAAAGAATACTTTGTAGTCTTTGTGATTGAGCTCAAGCTTGATGAGTAGAAAATATTGGGTGAATGAAGGAAGAACCAAGGTTTTGAATTGAAATTGTACTTTGCAAAAGGATAAAGTTTCAAGGTAAATACTAAAATTATTTTGTTTCATGCACAAGAAGACTTGATTAGTGAGAAAAATGCATTATTATTTCTTAAGCGCAAGGCGAATATGCAATCAGCATTAGCTAAGCTTGCAATAGGATGAGTTGTATCAAATTTTTCATATGCCCTTGCAGGCAAGGAAATTGTTTTAAAGAGAAATAGGAAAGAAAAGATAAGTACATGCATAGGAACATGGCGGAGCACCACAAATTTTATTGGATTTGAAATGGTTCCATATCCCCCTTATGGAGAATTTTCTACATAAGCACCACTTTCTTGTTCTCAATAAATGGGTCCCACAAGTCCTTGAACTTATATTTCCACCTAATCTAAGGCTAATTCAAACACCACTTCTTATCAAGAGAGTTACAAAAGTCAAGATTTCTTTTGATTCTCATAATATTCTCCATTTTTTCCCTTCTATCATCTTATTCTTTCCAAGCAAGGGGGGTTCCTAGCCAAGTAGGAGGCATGCCTTCGACTCATACCAAGCATTGAATTTTTGTCTTAAAAGGCACCAATCTTCAAAGTCAATTCTACTTTGGATCAATGTCCTCAAATCTAATCCGATGCCTTCTATATTTGTTCTAGAGGTGCTTCCACATACAGAAATCTTTGTTCTAGATCCTCTTGGATCTTTGAAGGTTCTCAAATTCCATTATCATGATAGTGATAATCGAGAACCAAGTAGAGTCATGCTATCTTATTCCAGAAGCCCATTTACTTACTTATGGTGTATGAGGGTTTCGTCTTTTCCACCCCTCCCACATGGAGTTCACAAGATCTGAACCCTTAGGAACAACAAAAATGAAGAGAACAAGAGAGTGAGAATATCAAGCTATTTCCACCTAGGGATCTTGGTAAAGGAAAGGATGTCACTGTTTATGAAAATAAGCATGGACCAGGAAGCTTCATCATTAAACCAAGATTTAATCATCCATTTAGCCACCATCTTGTTTGCCAAGGCTTCCATATCCAAAATACCTAGACCACCTATGTCCTTTGAGCTAAAGCATATTTCCCCTTTGATCTTTGACACAATTCTTAAGTTGGGATCCCCCATCCAAAAGTAGTTTCTACAAATCCTTTCCAACTTTTGCATCTCCTTGTTGCATGGTGTGCAACAAGCAAAGAAGTAGATAATAGAGTACATAAGTGTTGCCATCATCGTATGTCCAACCACATAAAGTTGGATACCCTTCTAGTAAAGAATCTTATTTTTAAGCTTGGCAAGCACCTATCCCCATTGTTGGCCCATCAAAACACCAAAACTCATCAGCTTGCCCAATAGATGAAAGATTTGCCCACTAAGAAGCTCCTAAGATCCTAATGGGTTTTCAAGTTTAATGTCATATATGATGTAGAAGTGCAAGTGCAAAGCTGTTTTGCAAGAGTTATGTGAGGAATAATAGCACATTTGACAGATAAAGCTATCAGTGCATGTGTCTAAACATCTCTACCATCCCAAAGAATTTGCTCTACAGTAGGTACATCAGAAACCGTAGCACGAATAGGAATCTAAAGAATATCAGCATCTTCAACGCCATCTGCATTAGCTTCAATACCTGTATTTGTAGGTCTAATAGGACATTTTTCAACACCCTGCACAATGTTCCATAGTCCTTTTGCAACCAATACATGTCGCATCATATAAGCCCACAATGGGTAATTTGTACCATCCAACTAATCCTCAATAGCCAACATATGGAATACATCACTACTTTCAGCCATGGCCACTGACTAAAATACCCTGATGCAGAAAAATGACTATATCTGAAAAATTTAAACAAAACTACCCTGATAAATTTTGCTAAACCTGTAGCAGACTTCGAGACACTTATACTAGCAAACCAAAACCTATATATATCTTTGGCAAAAAAAGATGAAATAGCCTGCACAAGCACTGTGATAGTGCATTCGGAGGCCGAAACGAGCTCAGATCGCGATTTCGGCACCACATAGCGAAGTTGTTTTTATCTCCTAATCACCCTGAGTATGCTCACCAAATTTTGTGCGATTCAAAGACTATGATAGGAGGGGTGTCGATGATGCCCTAGATAAAGCGGCGACCTGCTCTAATACCAATTGTTGAGTTAGACGTCTACGGAAGCACGTGAACACCACAAGGAAGAAGAAGAATCTTGGAGCACAATACACAATACTGAATTTATTACCACTAAAATGTACAAACTTAAGTAACCTGTTAGAGCTATAGGTTGTATATACAAGGTGGGGGGAAAAAACCTCCTAAAGAGGGAAAAAAGTGCCCCGATAGTCCTAGTGTGTTCACACACATCACTACCTAATTATATCAACAAGATCATGCCACTTGGCGTGAGATGGGACTATTACCTTACCAAGGTAGGAGAAAGGAAAGGATCTCAAGTGGTTAGGGAGATCAACGATGAACATCGACTAGGAGATTTAAAGAAGTAATATCTCTATGTGTTTTTGCCAGCAATGTGAGCTTCAATGGATCTTTCAACTTCTAGCAATAGAATAATCTATTAATGGTATCAGAGCAACAATCCTCTGGGCTGTAATCGATGGACAATAATAGTTCTCTTCAGCATCAGCATGCATGAAGGTTTCTTTAAATCTGGCTATGGTAGAGCCTAGAGAGAGAGAAGGCAAGAGATGAGAAGCCTCTCTCTCTTCTCAACTCTATCATGTTGATGACGAAGATGTAAACAAGGTCAGATTGCAAGCTCTTTGGTCTACGAACACGAACAAACATTTGAATTTCTAGTGTGTGGCATCCCTGACATGGGCCACAGTCATTGTCTTGGTGGTTTTGTGGGAGATCTTAGTTTGTGTAATTTTCATCTAGTTATTGTAATGGAATTTGCACAAATTATGGAACTCTTCATGATATGTATGAATGCATAGTTTGGCCTTATATCAACTTCACAGGGAAAATTGTGTTCGAGGAGCGCTATTTTAATTGGCACATTTGTTGGCAACAATACTCTAATGTTTAGGAATTCATCGCCTTCATTTGCATAGGTTTTGTCTATGGAATAGCCATCCATGTTTCCAAAATATGCTCGTGTCCATTTCCATATGGAACAAGGAATCCTGTGCACTCCCTTTGGATCCTCTACACTCTCACTTCCACATTATCTATTGTCGACATCTTTTGGCTTTATTGTGTGTCTCATATGAATCTATTCGCCATTGCAACTTGCATGAATAATACAATATGATTCGCAGAGAAGCTGCTAAGCATGGATTATTGGAAGCAAGTAAGTTGTAGCTCCCAAATTTCATATTTGCAAAGATCTATAATAGCTTAAAAGTACGTGTGCATCCTCTTGTTGTGTAGATAAACAACAAGTAGTTAATGACATTTTTGCTTTGGAATTCAAGCTTTTTATTGAGAAACTCTAAGTGTCGACTCAGTATCGATCCTTATTGTGCTTCTTTGTCTTTCAAGGGCATGCGCATGACATAGAAATCACAAGGACTACTTATCCCTTGCATGTGTTGAATGCGAAACTAGAAATATAATCACAATAACATAAGCTATTATTCATTGACTACATCTATGATTCAGACTCAAAGAATTCTCTGAGATTGACATTGTCACCATGGCACTCTTTGTTACATATGTCTGACATTCTTGAAAGTTCACTTGATTATAGTTTCCCCTAATCATTGTACTCAGATGCATCAAATGCAACTAATCTAGTGCAAGCTGTAGAGAAGGTTTTCATGATACGATTGAAAGTGTATGGAGGAAACAAAGGGATTGTAGGAGACCTCCCATCTAAGTAGTGATTGTTCACTCTCTGCTTCTAACAATATAAGAGATCTTGATCCCATAAGGTCGATAACACATTCATGAGACCAAATCCATTCGACTAAACTAATGTGTCGAGTTGGAAATATGTAGTTGCACTATAGAGTATCAATACCTACCAATTTCAAAGGAGACCAAAGAGATTCTAATAGAGAGAAAGTCAAAAGGAATCAGGGCAGCATTTCAAAGTTGACGGAAAGAAAAGATTCGGGAATGTGAAAATCAAAGAACTCCACTCATGTTGTTTTGACTATGTGACGTAAGTGATGATGCAACAATGCTCTAGGCACACTAAACACTTCTACCACAATTTGATAACTCCAAAATATCCCTCTTCCATTATCTCTACACAATTTGTAGTAGCTACTTTGATAACTTTTCATTTTTAGAGAGGGAAAAGGAGGTGGATTTTATATTGGTTTATGGAAGTAATAATCTACATATGTAATATGGTGTATGCACTTTTATGTAATCAAGTAATATCAAAAGTAATAAAGTTTAAGAGAGTTGGTACTCCTCAAAGTACTTCCTCCCACCATTTTTACTTAGCCCCTCTTAGAGAGTAGGTGTCTATATGCCAACAACTTTTTGGTTTTATCTTCCTCGTATGATGTCCGTTTTGGGGATTGGATAGCTCATTTTGAAGAGCAAGCTTAGTAATTTCCACTCATGGAAAAATATATGTATTTCATGAGGAATTGAATTTCTTGTGGCACTTTGAAGATTCTACCAACATCATCACCTACGCTTTTGAGATGCATAACTTCTCCATTTTGTGCTTGATTGATATGATCCCACTTCCTAATAATGGATCTACTTGAGAAGCATGTTTTTTAGATGTTTATAGGTGTAGAAAAATTTTTGAAAACATGAAAATCAAGCATTTGCAGATAGCTAAAGACTTTTGGCATGATTTTGAAGCGATTTCTGTGATGCTATGATGGTTTTCTTCATTTCTAAAATGTGCCAATGCCAACTGGATATGTCGAATGTGATTTCCACGCCTAGCGAGGAATGGATCAACAAGCATTTAAGTGCTTATACCTTTGAAATATATTATGTATAGTTCATAGAAGTAAGAAAATCCTACTTAGTTATGTAATTCTGTACTTTTTGATATATATATATATATATATATATATATATATATATATATATATATATATATATATATATATATATATATATATATATATATATATATATATATATATATATATATATATATATATATATATATATAGTCTCAACGAATCTTGTTTATGTATGTAAGCACATGTTAGTGCTTTGTAATACTTTTATGATGCCCCAATGTTGAGGGGAAACTATACATTTATTTTTAACAGAAAAAAGGACAAGTGAAGTAATAATTGTAGGTGCATTTAAAGATGTCCAAGAACATGGGGACATGGAAGGATCGAGACGTGGCTTTTCTAGTGACATGGATGAACATTCCAAGCATTGGATTCTTTCAGTGAAGTTTTCTTCACTCCTCCATTTTAATTTTTCTCATTTGATTTAGTTGAATGATGCATGGTTATGAAGGTGAAAATTGCAATGTTTAAATTCATGTTTTTTGAAGCATTCATATAAAGATGAATTCATGTTTTTTGAAGCATTCATATAAAGATCTTCATCTTTATTTAAAGTAAAGAAAGAACATGCATATTGACTTCATTGCATCATTGCAATGTTTTTATGGTATGCTAATTATACGAAACTAAAGAATATGTTAGAGTATCATACACAATTATTAAGTTTAGGGATATTATTTCATATCCAATTCTCTTCTTTTTTTATATGAATGAAGATCATCATATCTTCATTCAAAGTCTCATAGGATACTTTATGGAGACTAGTAGTTCATATATGGTGGAAACCCAAAGAGTGGAAAATCTCCCTCTTTAATTAGTTAGTGAAGGTAAAATGAGCTTCCAATAGAGTGTCATAATAGAAGAGAGTATGGGGTGTTCATAAGAATACCTGCAAAGAGTCGAATCCTAAAAACTAGAAAGACAAAGTCAATTGGCACTTTTTCTAGCTATTCTAGATGGCATGGCCTAGATGGATACCAATTAGGAAAGATTGGCATCACTAAGGGTATCACAAGGAGCATTTACACATGCTTACACAACTCACGTAGGTCTTTATATTTACCTTATCTCTTTAAGAGCAATGGATTCCAATGAGAGAGAAAGTTAGATAGGATGCCATATAATAAGGTAAGGGAATCCAATAAGTACCTATATTGGTACTCAAGAACTATCTCGATTTGGTTCAGTGATGATCTTAGTATCATCTAAACCAAACTAGTCTAGTTATAGCATATGGGATTCATGAGAATCCACTAGATAGTGTTGGGGATGTAAGAATCATGTGAGCTTACCCCTATATTCATATATATAGATCATTTATAGAGCATTGCCTCAAGAGAGATCATTATGTGGGTTTCGAGGCTCCCATGCATGTGTGTGCGTCTTTCCTCTCCTCTCTCTTCCTCCATCTCCTCCTTGCTCCTCTTGTTAAGCACACCAAACCCCTTCATTGGTCTCAGAGCTTGTTGAAGGCTACTATCCAAGGAGCTTCAATGGAAGTTTAGGGTTCAAGAGATGAATGTGTAGGTCCTTGCTATGCGTTAAAAAAGAAGCAACAAACTTGCAAACTTGTAGAAAAACACAAGTTTAGATTATGGGTGCTAAGTCATCGAAATTACAAAATACAGAGCAACAATGCTACAAGTGAAGATAAAATTGACAGTAGATGCTTGTTTTGTGTATATCTTGAGCTACACACTTTCGATAGAAGTGTTTTAAGTATCCTTTCATAGAGAAGAAAGATATCTTCAAGTTTGTTGATGAGTATGGTAGCAAATTTGAAATTTTGGGTATCAAAAATACAATACACAGTCTATCATATTTTTCCTATGCAACCCTAAAGATAGTTGAAGATTGGAATTATCTTTAAATCTCTTTTGAGCTCTTGTTCTAGGGCTTCATTGGTGCAAAGATAGTTAGGAGAAGTATATGAGTACTTATTCTTTGCTTTTGTTTTCCATTTGACCATGTATGATCACTGTGGTAGCTCCTCTATATGAGAGTAGAGCATGATCTTGTCATTATTTGGCATATGAGATAGCATTGTGATTTACCTTTCAGGTTTATGCCATCACGAGTTTGATCATAGTAATATCAATGGATCTATACTGGCATTGTAGTCTATATCTCATTTATGCCACTTGGATAGGACTTAGCTTGCCGGTTGTACATAATTTATATGATTTGATTTGGGATCTTGGTTAGTACATGTATTCTTGTTTTTATGTAGGTACTTGATCTAGTTGGAGCCTCAGCAATATATCATTTTGTCACCTATGTTAGCTTTGCATTGATCCATATTATCATTTATCATTATATATGATTGCCACTACGGTTTGGCATGAGTGCATGGTATATTCCCACATGGCTATTATGGTTTAGAGTCCATTTTATAGAGGAGATGTTGTCGAACTTTCAACGGCTTTTATGCTAGAAGAGTATTCTATGTATATCCATTATGATTTAGTGATATCTTTGGATCATTGCTTATCTCCATTCACTTGGATTTGGTCACAGGTCATTCATGAGAGATTGGACCATCTTGCAGGATTCATTCTTGAGTGGGAGATGTATCATCATTGTATTGGCATGTATTGTCATCTATTTTTGGCATGTGTATTTTCCACTGTCTTTGATTGGCTCAGAGATAGGTAATGATAAGTTACTCACTATTCTTTCATTATTGGTTATCTTGTTTGATTGCTCAATTTACAGGGGATAATACTCTGTCGAGTTTTTCCTAGGATTCTTTCATATCTACTTGGTCAGTTTGGAGACTTAATGAGCAGAATCATGCTCATGGTTTTATGTGCATGCTAGATGCATGATTATGTGGTAGGTGGTTCACATGGTTTATTCTCCCATGACACATTTTTTATGTGAGTTATGCATATGGATATGCATGTGTCATCCTATTGGTGATAGAGTACTATTTCTAGCCTCTTGTTACATTACTATTCCCTTGGATTGCAAGCATGGTGTCTTCTTGGTTTTATGGCATTGAGTCTCCAAGATGGAAAGCTCAGATGTGGCATACATTGGTTTGTGCAGGGTTAGACATGTATGCGCATAGAGATGCATAGAGGCCTCGTGACATTCTCAACCATGTATGGATGGATATGGATGCATTGATCAGCTCCCCTATCCAATTACAGCTTGTGGATTCTATATATGAGTATGTTATGTATGAGGAGACGAGTAGTGCATTATGGCAGAGACTACATGATATGTATGCGAGTGCATTGACTCATTTGAGACATAGATCACATTGACGACTTCAATGTTGCACCATTGTGTTTGTGAGGACCATACTTGATGATGTTGCTTTGGGTGGATGCGATGATGACGTCAGAGATATGCACGTGATGCAGATCAAGTAGTGGTTTCAAGAGAGTCTATGATAGTTGATTATGCTAGTGATGGTGATATCACTCTCCTATGGATCATCTCAGGATTCTCTTATTCATTGGAGAGCACATATATGGCTTGGTTTCTTGATGCATTAGCCAGTTTTCATGTTGCTCCACATTGTGAGTGGTTTTATCGATTCTCAAGTGAGAGTCGAATGTGTGCACATGCCTGATGGTATGATACATGACATTGAGGGTGCAGGAGATATATCCCTTATGCTACGTAGTGGAGCATCACTTATACTCTGACATGTCAGTCATGTGCCTTCCTTCTCTATGAGCTCTATTTTAGTTAGCCAATTATAGGAGAGCAGATGTTATGCATTCTTTAGTGAGCATAATTTTCAGTTGCAATTGGAAAAGCTTATACTTGTCAGAGGTGCTAGGATGGGGCATAGGTATCCACTACATATACTTCATGTGAGAGACAACCTCGCCTCAGCGGGAGTTCAGCTTTATGTGTGATGTGAGACTCATCATGTCTCATTTTCCTACACATAAGTTTATTGACATTATGATGCACATGTATGGCATGATTTGGATGCTCAAATGGATGCACATGTAGAGAATGTTTTGAATGCTCGTGATGCTTATGTAGAGCATGATTTTATTGATCATATGGATGCTCATATGGAGCAAACTTTGGATGATCAATTGGATGCTTTAGAGCATGATGTGGATGCTCATGTAGAGCATTGTAATAATATTCACTTAGGGTTAGATCATCAGATGGATCCTCGTATTGATGTTATGCAGTTAGCTCATGTGGAGCACGATGATACACTTAGTGTGATAGAGCGGGATAGCCCTTATAATACATAGTGTGTGATAGATCATATTAGCTATTGGGATGCACAACTAGACACATCCTTGGTTGATAGCATGACTAATTTAGATGTTGATGAGTCAACGATCATGCAGTCAGTCTTGGATTTGCTCATGCCAGATGTTGACACAGATATATCAAGAAATGTTGATCTTGATAATGGTGCTTTGGATGCCTTGGACATAGGCATGGCTGACATGATTAGATTAGGTAGAATAGCACAGGTTTCATCAGCATTCGGTAGTCTGATGTAGGAGTTGTTATGCTCGAGACCAGATGTTGCAATTAATATTGGAGCATTTGCACTTGGAGTTGTTAGTCGTTCAATAATTGAGACAGGCATAGAGTGAGTGGAAGCTTTGAAGGAACTTCACGAGTTCTTACATTAGTCAGATGTGAGCTCGACTCTTATCGGTATGAGTCTAAAGCAGTTTGAGGTGCATGGATACACCTTGTTTGAGGCAGTTGGTATAGGTTGATTGGTATGGGTAGAGATCTAGACTCTTCCTGTACATTATTGTATAATCACATTGATCCTTAAGTGGGAGATTGTTAGGAATGTAAGGATCATGTGAGCTTACCCCTATATTCATATATATATATATATATATATATATATATATATATATATATATATATATATATATATATATATATATATATATATATCATTTATAGAGCATTGCCTCAAGAGAGATCATTACGTAGGTTTCCAAGCTCTTACACATGTGTGCATATCTCTCCTCTCCTCTCTCTCCCTCCATCTTCTCCTTGCTCTTCTTGTTCAACACACCAAAACCCTTCAGATAGGATATATGAGAACTCTTCTTCTATGGCCGGGAAGAAAAGGGCTCATCATCCATAGTATGATTTCTACTAGATTGAGGAGATGTATTTAGAGAATCTCTTAGTTTACTTTGAAATTTGGAAATTTACTAACTCTATTCTTACATTGGTTTTCCTTCACATGGGAGTTTGATTCTCCACTTATTAGGAAGGGAAACACTTTGAGAGATTATATGTTCCCATTTATGGAGAGTTGAGCAAAAGAAATTTAATATGTCTCTATTAAGGGAAAGAGAAAGTGGAATAGTATCCACTAATATAGTCTTTTTCTTTAGAAAATATGGAGAGAGTTTATATACTCTTTAGATTGTCTAGATAGAATGGAACTCTTTTCTCAAAGACAATAGAGAGATCACATGTCAATGGTTAGATTGACTCTTGACTGAAGACTCTAGAGAGAAGTGGTTATATCTACTTTTATTGATGGTCTATTGCCATTAATGAGATTGGAAGTAGAGCAATGACTCCTCTCTTTAGGGTTTTTAAGAGATAGGGATAGATCTGATCTACTGGGTTACCAAAATCTTAGTTGATGCTTCCTCATGAGGATGATGATTAAGCATCAATTAGGAGGATGGGTACTTTGGAACATCTGAATCTCAAGAAGGAATGCTTTTGCATTCATATCGCAAACTAGAGGAAAGAGAAAATAATAAAGTTTGCTCTAGTGCAATTGATGCTCTTCCAATAGAACTTAATCTAAATGGTTATGGATTTATTATGAGACTTTGTTCTATCACTTACAAGATTTCATGGTTTATTATATCCATTATAGTACGGTCAAGTAGTTGACTTGACACTTATCACTTATCTTTCATTTTATTACTCCACATAGGAAAGATCACATGGACTTTGTCACTTTAATGATGTTAGAGGTTATGGGACTATTAATGGAAATTAGGTGTATATGGGAGATAGCAAGCACCACACAGACTAGTTCCCATATTTGAGATGATCTCTTATGAGGCTTCTTAATGAGAGACATATGGGGATATGGGGAAGCTACACATAGAGATGACCATGTACATAAGAATACATGGGGTTCAAGGGAGTCCGATCACTTTCTTCTACCATTATTGACAAATATTTCACCTACATTTTTGAAGATAAAATTTCAAGGGGAAGGAAATGTCACATTATATGTCCTTGGGGTGGGAATCGCTCCTTATGGGAAAGTAGTAAGCTCATGCCACTTGGCATGAGATGGGACTATTATCTTACTAAGATAGCAAAAAGGAAAGGATCTCTATAAAGTTAGAAAGATCAATGATGGACATCGACTTAGAGGTTCAAAAAAGTGATATTTTTGTGTATTTTTGTTGACTGTGTGAACTTGAATGGAGCTTCCAACTTGTAACATATAGACAACACTAACAAGAATGTGATGGATGAGCATAACACACCATAATAATCACATTCAAACATCTACAAAATTTTAAGAATAAAGTAGATATAATCATACCAACATTCATAATGCCACATCTTAATACAAGTGTTGTCCTTGGACACTCTAGTATCTTGTAAAAGAGACATTATTGGATGAATTTTCTAGACTACTAAAAACAACTATTTATTAATATAATTATGAAGCATGTTAACACAAGGATTGAATATTAGTGAAAAATATAATTTTCATTAAAAGATAAAAACATTAAAATTTATTCACTAATTTTATGATGCTAATTTTAACATTGACACAAAAATCATAGTAATATCAATTAATATTGAATTTTTATCAAAAGCATGATCTATTTTTCATTGTTATAAATGCTATAAAATATCTTATTTTATATACTTCAACACTTTTCTATCCATAATATAGATATTTATAATAATTTTTACTAAATTTATGACATAAAATTAATCTCATATATGCCATGATAGTATTATCATCTATGAATTATTTTGCAAAGTGATGGTACAAATATGAATTATTTTTTATTATCAAAATCCTATTTGAATTTCTTAAAGCCAAAAATATTTTCTTGAGGACCTCAAAAGTCAAGTTTCTATGTCGTTTCTTCAAGTTAAGTTTCTTCAAGTTAAGTTTCTTCAAGTTAAACGGTTTCTTCAAATTAAACAATACTAATGTTTTTCTATGCTAAAAAAAGTTCATTGATGGACAAATATTGCATATGCTACATGATTAAAGTTAATATGCTAGTTTTTCCTATATAAAGTAACTTATAATATCAATATAATTATATTGATTGATATTATATATGTTATATCATTGACAAAACCTAACTTTTTAGGATGAAGTTTTATTGTGGACGAATGTAATATGGTTATTCAATGAAATATTGGATAATTAGTGGTATGTGGGATAAATACACAAATTATTGGTTCAAAAACATGTAACATACTTGTATGATATTATATGATGATTTTTAAAATAAAACACCAGTCATTTTAATGTTTCAATGCATCATATCATATAAAAGGCTCCTAGAGTGTACAATTAAATAATGAACACCCTATATTGTAATAAATTTCTTATTAGAAAAATAATCTTTCTAATTCCCCAAACTTGTGCGAGATGATTATATGACTTAAAATAAACATTAGAAAAATTATGAAAATACAAGGAAATTTTTTACTATGGAAATATTTCTTTCTCATACATAAAGTTGCAAATAAAGAGTTTTTTTAATCATATTCAATCATTTCTACATTTTGAATTATCAAAAAAAAATACAATTTTGAATATATATATTTTTTATAAAACATCTAGGTATAAATCTTTATGGGGCTTAAAAGTTTTTTCAAGATTTTATTTGATTATTACACGTGAGTTTTTTCAGTTCGTTAGAAAAAGAACACACGTGTCCTGTTTTGGTACACAACACTAGTGTTAAGTACTACGACAAATTAACTTACAACACACGTATGAATTATTTTGCAAAGTGATGGTACAAATATGAATTATTTTTTATTATCAAAATCCTATTTGAATTTCTTAAAGCCAAAAATATTTTCTTGAAGACCTCAAAAGTCAAGTTTCTATGTCGTTTCTTCAAGTTAAGTTTCTTCAAGTTAAACGGTTTCTTCAAATTAAACAATACTAATGTTTTTCTATGCTAAAAAAAGTTCATTGATGGACAAATATTGCATATGCTACATGATTAAAGTTAATATGCTAGTTTTTCCTATATAAAGTAACTTATAATATCAATATAATTATATTGGTTGATATTATATATGTTATATCATTGACAAAACCTAACTTTTTAGGATGAAGTTTTATTGTGGACGAATGTAATATGGTTATTCAATGAAATATTGGATAATTAGTGGTATGTGGGATAAATACACAAATTATTGGTTCAAAAACATGTAACATACTTGTATGATATTATATGATGATTTTTAAAATAAAACACCAGTCATTTTAATGTTTCAATGCATCATATCATATAAAAGGCTCCTAGAGTGTACAATTAAATAATGAACACCCTATATTGTAATAAATTTCTTATTAGAAAAATAATCTTTCTAATTCCCCAAACTTGTGCGAGATGATTATATGACTTAAAATAAACATTAGAAAAATTATGAAAATACAAGGAAATTTTTTACTATGGAAATATTTCTTTCTCATACATAAAGTTGCAAATAAAGAGTTTTTTTAATCATATTCAATCATTTCTACATTTTGAATTATCAAAAAAAAATACAATTTTGAATATATATATTTTTTATAAAACATCTAGGTATAAATCTTTATGGGGCTTAAAAGTTTTTTCAAGATTTTATTTGATTATTACACGTGAGTTTTTTCAGTTCGTTAGAAAAAGAACACACGTGTCCTGTTTTGGTACACAACACTAGTGTTAAGTACTACGACAAATTAACTTACAACACACGTATGAATTATTTTGCAAAGTGATGGTACAAATATGAATTATTTTTTATTATCAAAATCCTATTTGAATTTCTTAAAGCCAAAAATATTTTCTTGAAGACCTCAAAAGTCAAGTTTCTATGTCGTTTCTTCAAGTTAAGTTTCTTCAAGTTAAACGGTTTCTTCAAATTAAACAATACTAATGTTTTTCTATGCTAAAAAAAGTTCATTGATGGACAAATATTGCATATGCTACATGATTAAAGTTAATATGCTAGTTTTTCCTATATAAAGTAACTTATAATATCAATATAATTATATTGGTTGATATTATATATGTTATATCATTGACAAAACCTAACTTTTTAGGATGAAGTTTTATTGTGGACGAATGTAATATGGTTATTCAATGAAATATTGGATAATTAGTGGTATGTGGGATAAATACACAAATTATTGGTTCAAAAACATGTAACATACTTGTATGATATTATATGATGATTTTTAAAATAAAACACCAGTCATTTTAATGTTTCAATGCATCAATATCATATAAAAGGCTCCTAGAGTGTACAATTAAATAATGAACACCCTATATTGTAATAAATTTCTTATTAGAAAAATAATCTTTCTAATTCCCCAAACTTGTGCGAGATGATTATATGACTTAAAATAAACATTAGAAAAATTATGAAAATACAAGGAAATTTTTTACTATGGAAATATTTCTTTCTCATACATAAAGTTGCAAATAAAGAGTTTTTTTAATCATATTCAATCATTTCTACATTTTGAATTATCAAAAAAAAATACAATTTTGAATATATATATTTTTTATAAAACATCTAGGTATAAATCTTTATGGGGCTTAAAAGTTTTTTCAAGATTTTATTTGATTATTACACGTGAGTTTTTTCAGTTCGTTAGAAAAAGAACACACGTGTCCTGTTTTGGTACACAACACTAGTGTTAAGTACTACGACAAATTAACTTACAACACACGTATGAATTATTTTGCAAAGTGATGGTACAAATATGAATTATTTTTTATTATCAAAATCCTATTTGAATTTCTTAAAGCCAAAAATATTTTCTTGAAGACCTCAAAAGTCAAGTTTCTATGTCGTTTCTTCAAGTTAAGTTTCTTCAAGTTAAACGGTTTCTTCAAATTAAACAATACTAATGTTTTTCTATGCTAAAAAAAGTTCATTGATGGACAAATATTGCATATGCTACATGATTAAAGTTAATATGCTAGTTTTTCCTATATAAAGTAACTTATAATATCAATATAATTATATTGGTTGATATTATATATGTTATATCATTGACAAAACCTAACTTTTTAGGATGAAGTTTTATTGTGGACGAATGTAATATGGTTATTCAATGAAATATTGGATAATTAGTGGTATGTGGGATAAATACACAAATTATTGGTTCAAAAACATGTAACATACTTGTATGATATTATATGATGATTTTTAAAATAAAACACCAGTCATTTTAATGTTTCAATGCATCATATCATATAAAAGGCTCCTAGAGTGTACAATTAAATAATGAACACCCTATATTGTAATAAATTTCTTATTAGAAAAATAATCTTTCTAATTCCCCAAACTTGTGCGAGATGATTATATGACTTAAAATAAACATTAGAAAAATTATGAAAATACAAGGAAATTTTTTACTATGGAAATATTTCTTTCTCATACATAAAGTTGCAAATAAAGAGTTTTTTTAATCATATTCAATCATTTCTACATTTTGAATTATCAAAAAAAAATACAATTTTGAATATATATATTTTTTATAAAACATCTAGGTATAAATCTTTATGGGGCTTAAAAGTTTTTTCAAGATTTTATTTGATTATTACACGTGAGTTTTTTCAGTTCGTTAGAAAAAGAACACACGTGTCCTGTTTTGGTACACAACACTAGTGTTAAGTACTACGACAAATTAACTTACAACACACGTATGAATTATTTTGCAAAGTGATGGTACAAATATGAATTATTTTTTATTATCAAAATCCTATTTGAATTTCTTAAAGCCAAAAATATTTTCTTGAAGACCTCAAAAGTCAAGTTTCTATGTCGTTTCTTCAAGTTAAGTTTCTTCAAGTTAAACGGTTTCTTCAAATTAAACAATACTAATGTTTTTCTATGCTAAAAAAAGTTCATTGATGGACAAATATTGCATATGCTACATGATTAAAGTTAATATGCTAGTTTTTCCTATATAAAGTAACTTATAATATCAATATAATTATATTGGTTGATATTATATATGTTATATCATTGACAAAACCTAACTTTTTAGGATGAAGTTTTATTGTGGACGAATGTAATATGGTTATTCAATGAAATATTGGATAATTAGTGGTATGTGGGATAAATACACAAATTATTGGTTCAAAAACATGTAACATACTTGTATGATATTATATGATGATTTTTAAAATAAAACACCAGTCATTTTAATGTTTCAATGCATCAATATCATATAAAAGGCTCCTAGAGTGTACAATTAAATAATGAACACCCTATATTGTAATAAATTTCTTATTAGAAAAATAATCTTTCTAATTCCCCAAACTTGTGCGAGATGATTATATGACTTAAAATAAACATTAGAAAAATTATGAAAATACAAGGAAATTTTTTACTATGGAAATATTTCTTTCTCATACATAAAGTTGCAAATAAAGAGTTTTTTTAATCATATTCAATCATTTCTACATTTTGAATTATCAAAAAAAAATACAATTTTGAATATATATATTTTTTATAAAACATCTAGGTATAAATCTTTATGGGGCTTAAAAGTTTTTTCAAGATTTTATTTGATTATTACACGTGAGTTTTTTCAGTTCGTTAGAAAAAGAACACACGTGTCCTGTTTTGGTACACAACACTAGTGTTAAGTACTACGACAAATTAACTTACAACACACGTATGAATTATTTTGCAAAGTGATGGTACAAATATGAATTATTTTTTATTATCAAAATCCTATTTGAATTTCTTAAAGCCAAAAATATTTTCTTGAAGACCTCAAAAGTCAAGTTTCTATGTCGTTTCTTCAAGTTAAGTTTCTTCAAGTTAAACGGTTTCTTCAAATTAAACAATACTAATGTTTTTCTATGCTAAAAAAAGTTCATTGATGGACAAATATTGCATATGCTACATGATTAAAGTTAATATGCTAGTTTTTCCTATATAAAGTAACTTATAATATCAATATAATTATATTGGTTGATATTATATATGTTATATCATTGACAAAACCTAACTTTTTAGGATGAAGTTTTATTGTGGACGAATGTAATATGGTTATTCAATGAAATATTGGATAATTAGTGGTATGTGGGATAAATACACAAATTATTGGTTCAAAAACATGTAACATACTTGTATGATATTATATGATGATTTTTAAAATAAAACACCAGTCATTTTAATGTTTCAATGCATCAATATCATATAAAAGGCTCCTAGAGTGTACAATTAAATAATGAACACCCTATATTGTAATAAATTTCTTATTAGAAAAATAATCTTTCTAATTCCCCAAACTTGTGCGAGATGATTATATGACTTAAAATAAACATTAGAAAAATTATGAAAATACAAGGAAATTTTTTACTATGGAAATATTTCTTTCTCATACATAAAGTTGCAAATAAAGAGTTTTTTTAATCATATTCAATCATTTCTACATTTTGAATTATCAAAAAAAAATACAATTTTGAATATATATATTTTTTATAAAACATCTAGGTATAAATCTTTATGGGGCTTAAAAGTTTTTTCAAGATTTTATTTGATTATTACACGTGAGTTTTTTCAGTTCGTTAGAAAAAGAACACACGTGTCCTGTTTTGGTACACAACACTAGTGTTAAGTACTACGACAAATTAACTTACAACACACATTTCAATGGAGAAGCACACAAATGGAAGCTGCCTTTAACCCCTTGCTCGTTAGTACCATCTACTAACCACTTCCGAAATCAAAAGTTTTGAGGTTCTATCATCTGCAACGATGGTCACCTATATGGAGCTCAACACAAGCTACAACATCAATGGAAATGCAATGAAAAACAGACCACACAAAGAATCGCATGTTTGATAATCTATACATCTTCATAAACAGTGCCTGGAAGTTCATCTTTCTTCAGCAAGTGTTTTCCCATCTTAGAAACAATATCATACGTGTGCATAGAACATTACTCATTTTTTTATGGAAATAATGTGATAAACGCAGAGATGAATTATTGAGCAGCCTACAACAGTGTTGCACTGATAGCAGTGACGAGAAAGGATGATGTCTACAGAAACAGAGCATTAAAACTCCTTTTAGTCAACATGAGATGTATTACGCGAATCTGATTTTACCGTGAGGAAATGCATTCTCTATTCTCCGTCCATTATTGTTATATGACTCTGATTTTACAAGTCACGGAGATGAATAATTGCATTAGGATCATTCATTTTCCTAAGCCCATGTGAAGTGCAATTTTATTATGCATGTTATTATACATATACCATTAGTACAAGCCCATCCTTAGCTGAATCCAATATATCGACTTCTTGACATGAGATGGAGCGCTCATAAGTGAATCCACATTTTTGCATTTCTGTTTACCAATGTTCCATGTGCTTGCAATAATCTTGCTGTATACAGCTTCCTTGGACTATAATGGTCCACATTGGGCACTAGCTGTTGATCTTATCCAAATACTTGACTGTTCCAGCCTTGCCATGCCTAAAAGTTGGAGCAAATAGGACCATCCCGTGAGTCACCAGGCGTAAGTGCCATTGAATCGACCCCTTCACAGATGAAGGATGCTATACCTGAATTCGATCAGGATGTAAACGTAATGATCCTGTCCGAGATAGCACTTCTACAAAGTGGGCACTCTCTGCAGGCTACAGCACAAGCTTTACACACTGCAACAAGGCTAAGATGAGTGAGCTGACAACCATGTCAACGGCAGCACAAGCTTGCTTCTTATCCGAAATCCAAAATGCGTCTCAGACAATATGTTATATAATTCAATAAATCCAATCCCTTGAAGCCACATCAAAATAATAAATTCCATGGTTAATACTACAAACCTAGAGAGCTTAAAAAGAGAGAATCTAAACCCTTTCTAACAAAAGGGAAACCAACAAAAAAAGAAAAAACTTATATCAATGAGAAAATTAAAAATTTATTCGCAAAAAATCTCTACTTACAGCAAAAGTGGCGGCATGGTAATAGAACAGCTGCAGTAGGTGCTTCAAAGCATATTTTGCAAATATGGCCACTTTGGTCATCATCATTGCTTTTTGAGTTGCACAAGGCACTGCTTTCCTTCTTCTCATCTCTCTTCCGCTGCATTTGAGCCTGTATTGTGTAATTACAATACCTTCAAGAAGAAGGAAAGTCACTAAAAAACATGATACCAGTCAACAACAAATTTGACTAGTTTAAATCAAACCTATAATACTTCCATCATTGTACAAAACACGGGCAGATATGAAGTGTTCTAAGAACATCCCATCACACAGGCAGTCTATGTTAAATTGCAAACTTTTTGCAAATGTTACAGGAAGTCATAATTTTTTCACCCTTTAACATCTGAGATCCTAACCTGAATCAGACATGCAAAAAAACAGCTTTTCACATTCATGCATATGCATTTACACCAAAGAATAAGAAAACACTCACTCAAAAAATAAGTAAATTATCTTTTTGCAGTGAAGTGATGATTACACTCATCTTCTTAGCCTATTTCCACTTTTTTCATTATTTTTGTTTAAAGAACCAAAGGCAAAAGCCTTAGTGCGTGACTTCATTATCTTGAAAGACAACTTATACGTATTCCTTAGAAACATTTTTCACAGTGTCACTGAAATCACCCTTAAACAAGGAGTAGCGAGTCAGCTTGGCACAGGGAATGCACCTATGGACCGTGTTGGGGGACTCCCATAGTAAAACTGCATGAACAAATCCAAATAGTTGCCAAAAAGAAGGCATG